>JAVLUZ010000751.1:0-242399 GCA_036768485.1 Mermis nigrescens | reverse complement strand
TTGTAAACGTAGCCGGATGCTACGCTTATGTGCTTACTTACGCCCTAGACTTAATATCACACGCTCGCACAAATGGCGACTCAGGGTAAGTGGCCCGGCCTATTGAGATAGCCCGGCCCTCTATGCACGCACCTAGTGAAACTTACTTACTTAACCCCTTTTGAGATTAAGTACCTAAATAATGTAAGTTCCCCAGAAACCTAATTGAGGGCTCAAAAAGATTATTATTTGACTTGTTTTGGGACCAAATTCCGGTGCTTGAAAATATTGAAGGTTCCTAATGTAGTGTAGCACAAGGACAGAATTCAACAGCACGGAAATTCAACCGAGCCCAACATCGTTAATTAAATAATTAATTTTTACAATATTTTTGGACAGAAAATTATGAAGCAATAAAAAACGCGACAGCATGAAGATGCATGCTGCCGACTGTCATGTTACGCTAATTGGTTAAAAACAAACAATGTAATTACGAGGGCACGTAGCCCGCCAATGGCATACAACAAATGCCATTGAAGGCACACAAATAAAATAGCAAATGCGTAGGGGCAAAAAGAGCCTGCCCACTATGCAACAAAAACGACGAGATTTCCCTGCAGCCACGCAGGAGAAAAACAACGGGGACAACATGCGGAGAAACTACTCGATGCACGGAAAAGAAAAACGACGCGCAGCGTACAAGCTGGCGTAAAAAGGCTCTAAAGCTCAATGTAAAATGAAAAATTCTTAAAGTGCCAGAATGATCGTCAAAACTGCGCTTGCACGCAGTTTTAAATGATACGAAAAAGAGGCGTATCAAACGCGGACAAAGAAACGCGGAATGGATCTACAAGAATAACAATAGGCCTATGGGCAAAGCTTACGGTAAAGAATGTACAAACGGAATAGGCACAAATATGAGACACACATATATTGAGTTTTAACACACGTATGATATGATAGCACACATACCAATTCGTACTCAAGTCGCATTAAGCCCGAGTGCCCATTTTCCTATCCCGGATTTTTATTGAAAATATGTGTGAGAAAGGAAATAAAGATATGATAATTTTGAAGGGAAGGTGGTCCCGGGCAACACACTATAGCGTTGTGCTTAGTGGTCGCGTACGTGCAAATGGAAATTAAGCACAAAATTGAGCATCTGGGTCAAACAGTCAACGGAATGTAGGTACAACGTAGCACAAAACGAATGGAATTTCGTGTTGAACCAACGCAGCGAAACAGGGTGTAGAGCCATCTCTACACTCCTCTGGATATTGAGAAAAATTTGCACGCAGTGCAAATTTCATGCGCAAAAACGTTTGTGCGCAAACTTTTTGCGCAAATACAGGCCACGGCGTGGAGTCGGGCGATTATCGATTCGTGTCAGCAGATCGAAGCGGGATGCTGACACATTTTTATGCACAAAACGTATGCATGAAAATGTACGAGATGACGTACGGCTACGTCAAACAATTGAGCAGCGGGAGACAAAAAACGGTGCGTCAATGACGCGTTGACAACGTGGTTTTGTGCAACGTACGGAATTGACTGTTTGCCCGGGACCCGGAGAATTTTGATTGAAGAAATAATTTATGATAGGAGGGCAGGTCACTCGGCTTAATTAGTATTGAGTACGAAAGGCTCAAATTATGGACAAATTGAGAACACATATGGACAAGGACAATAAATGAATCAAAGACAGACAAATACAGTGAAATAACAAATATGTTTTTGGGAAAAATCAGAAAAGTATACAGCGTAATAAAAATATACATGGAAAATAATGAATAACGGAGATATGTAAAAAGATAGTTAGAAAAAAGGTCCTAAAGTGGAGAGAAAAATTTGGAATAGTGGCTGCAGGAAAATTAACTAGTAAGAGAAAAATTTATGGAAAAAACGATAAAACAAATTAAACAAAAAATAAACGCACTGCTGGCAGTTAGTACGTTGTCCTGGCACAGCAAAAATCAAACAATGAGCAAATAGTCAAGTGTGGCGATCCGGTTGATTGCGAGGCAATGACGACTGAGCGGTACAACGACCGTCAGTTGTGCGCAAATAATTTGGCATAATGCGTGACGTAGAATGAGCACGGCTGTTTCCTCGCGTCGGAATAGGCGTAAAATGCAGCGCGGCAATATGCTGCTGGACAGGATAACGATCCTGCAATTGCGTAACCAAAACGCGTGGCACAGATACAGTCATCAGGGCTGCGCAATGCGGCGCAGTGGAATCGCGACAACGATGATTGTCTAAACGCGATGGGCATGGAATACTACGGCCCAAAGCAGATGGTTGGGCCGACGGTTGAGCAGAAGTTTGTGAAGTTGCTTGCTCGGCTCTGGCAGTGCGGCGTAACTGATGACTACGTTTGACACGATTATAATGACGCTGACGCGACGTAAGACATTCAGTAGGTTGTGACAAAACGTTCAGCTGATGAACCGTAGATGTAATAGCAAAATTGGTAGTACGGCAAATATAGTATGATTGTGGCGTTTCCTCAATAGCCTGTGTAGACCTACGGTCGCGTCGCTCTTGATCCATGCAACAACGACGTAATGCGATTTGACCTTCAATAGATAAATTGTTGATGGATTGACGCATTTTTGGGGGCAGCTCTTCCAATTGAGTCGCAGGCGCATCACGGTTGCTTTGATTGCAAATTTGTTCTGATGCGCCTGGGAGAGTTACTTCCAAGAAACCTTGGATTTGTTGACGTGCGGCATAGCGTGGAAAAACTAGTGGACAGCTGATTGGCGGATCTGTGCGCGATCGAATTAAGTGAATTTGCTTATGCGCTGTGTATAAGTCCGTAGTTGTCTCAATAATTTCAGGAAACTTGACAAAAACTTCTCTTGGATACGGATTGGAAGCTCTTTCCACAAAAATTGATCTAAGCATTTGTCAAAGTTATTCAACCATGCACCAAGCAGTGATCGTACGGGGTCAGATTTTCACCCCCTATCGGGGTCGGGGTCGGGGATGAAAAACCCCGGTTTTCGGGGTCGGGGTCGGGGTTGAAGATTAACAATTAACATTGCATGATTACATACCAATTTGAAAAGGATAAAAACGATTTCACTTGTTTGTTGAGCATACTAATAAAGCTGGTTATGTTCAATATTTTATTTTCATTCCAAGTGCAAACACGGTTTTAGCAATTTAGCATTACTTTCAATTTTAATCACTAATCGCTCTCGCTTTTTCGTATTCTTCCTCAGTTTTTTCATAATGGTTTTCTATGGCGCACTGATTGTAGAGGAGCCAATGGCGCGTAGCGCCGAAAATTTTCGAAATTTTTACCGTTTTCATGTATAATTTACGCCTTCTTATTGACAAACAGTTCGGAAATCATAAGTGGCGCAAAGCATCAAGAAATTCATTCATATTTTACCGCCATAAGACAATAATCGGCGGTGCTAAGCGCAGGAAAATGTTGACGTTTTTACTCTTTAAACTCAATTTATACCGCTTAAATCATGTAGAACAGATAAACTAATTGCACGAGATTGTACGGCTGGGGGTCTGGGGTGGCGCGCTCAAGCGCTCCCACCGAGGTCCAGAGCAGAACCCCCGAAAATTTTGTAAAAAAAGCACTCTAATTTTTGATTAGTAAAGTTTAAATTTTCGCAAATTGGCAAAATCTCGGTTCTGAATTAAGTCCAAAAAAACTTAAAATTGATGAACACCTACACTGCACAAAACTTCTGAGCTGAAATTCGTTTTTCGACCTCTGCTAAGTATGTAGCGCAGCAACGAGTCGCAACCAATAAGACATTGAAAGATGTATCAATGAGAATTTTGTTCTTACCATTCTCAGGCCCATTTGTGGCCTTCTTATTAACTAGTTCAGAAAACAGAAAATGCGCAAAAACACAAGAAAATTTGGCCTTTCCTTTCATTTAAAATAGAATTATGTGTCCTTGTAAAGAAAGATAAACAAAGCAGAGAATAGATAAATTGGTACGCAAACATTTTCGCACTTTTACCATTATGTTCAACAAGCATGTGCAGTTTCATTCAATGAACTAATAGTGCATTAAATCACTAAAGTGCTGCGAAGTGCTGGATTATTTTAACAGATTCAAGCTTTTAAATTCATTGGATCTGTATAACAATAAATAATAATGACTCGGCGCGAAGCGCCGGAAAATTTTGACGTTAGTGTCTTTTTAAACTCAATGTTCTGGACATATTGCGCCAGAAAAATCAACATAATTTCTGAAAAATCCTCGGGGGCATGTGCCTCCATTCCCCCCCCGGCTACGCCTGTGATTCCGCAGTAATTTCGGCGCACTTCATAGTGGAAAATATGCGAGCATGTATGTATGTCATAACAACATGGCGACCAGGCGTACTTTTTATGAAATATCGCGAGTGTCGAGTTTAACATATTAATTTTGCTGGTGAATGTATTGTCCTTGTTCCGAATTTATTTGCTATTTATACAATTCTTCTATGTACCAACAAATAAAATGCTATATTTCACCCCGAAAAAAGCTTCAACCCCGACTCGAAAAATCATGCCCCCGGTCGGGGGTCGGGGTCGGGGTTTAGGCCGGGGTTTTTCGGGGTCGGGGTCGGGGTCCCCGTACGATCACTGCTCGAAAGTACGCTAAAAACCTGTTTTAGCGATGTTTCAGATAAAATTCTTTCAAAATTTTTTCAGCGAATCTTAAAAGCGTGATCGAGCATTGCATAGAATATGAACATTGAATGAACACAACACATGATCTTGTTTGTCCTAAGCCCAGAGGAAAACAGTAATTAGCGTATCTCTTGTTATCCAGCAATTTAAAATTATGACTTTCTTTCACTAGCGTATCCTGGAAAAATTTTTTCGGGAGCGGTCCGAAAATTCTGAAAGTCAGATATCTCGAGGACCATTAGGAGATAAGTGGAAATAAGGGCAATTTTTGAGCGTATCTCGGTAGCCCTAAACGATGGTGAAGACAAATTTCAAACTAAAATTCCAAAAATTTTCAACCTTACTCAATATTGATTTGCAGGAAATTGATCATTTTAAGCTATTCTGCACAACCAATTGCTTATAAAGCAATTCATGAGTGATTTCTTATCTCATGTCTTTGTATTTAATCATTGTGCTTTACAGAGAAAGATTACACCGATAATAAATCATTCGGCGCGAAGCGCCGAAAAAATTGACATATTCTGCAAGTCAAACTCAAATTTGAGCAGTTTTGAGCGGGCTATAAGACAAGAAACATAGATGAACAATAAATACGGCGCAAAGCGCCGGAAAAGAATTTCATGTTTTTTATGTCATAACTTAACTTTGAGCTGTTTTGAGTGAGTTAAAAAACAAAAATATAGCTGAACAAAGAATTCAGCGCACAGCGCTGGAAAGAAATTGACATGCTCTCTATGTCTAAATCAGATTTGAGCGATTTTTAGCGTTTAGAGGACACAGCCATACATAAGCAATACATAAAGCCAACGCGAAGCGCCGGAAAATGTTAAGTTTGCATAATTCAAAAGACGCTAAAAACCTATATTGGCGGTGTTTTAAAAGTGTTCAACTAATTTTCCATGTTTCCCTTCGAAGACCCTTTGTAGAAACAAAATTTCTTTTCCATTTCGGAGATGGGGTGGTCCTGCCCAACGAGCCCGACGATCACACGATTTACATTACCCGACTATGCCTTGGACACAAAAAAATGCACATTACCTCGCTTTTACAGCTGAAGGATCTGGGGGACGCGCTCAAACGCTACCAGCGGGACCCAAGGTAGAGCCCCGGAAAATTTTATGAAATAAAATTTTGAAATGAACCTTAAAACTGTCACAAAATCGGCCCAATTATGGTTCTGAACTCAGCCTGAAAACTGTTAACCAGCCTTTTCATACTTACAAACCATTACAAATTCTTGCTTTGAAATGCGTTCTGAACTGAAAAACGAAACAAAACGAAAAATTGCCGGTAAGTGACACGCACCTTTAACAAGATGTCCAACCAGCGTTATGAGTTTCAGCCGATAAATAGTATAGTACATCAAATCAGTGAAGCACTGGAATATTTTGACTGCTTCAGACACAATGCTGAAGCACTAAAACGGAAAAATAATGATGAATCGGCGCAAAGCGCCGGAAATTTTTGACGTTTTGGCGTTTTTAGCTCAATTTTTGGGCGCATTCCAACGTAAATCTGCTGCTCAAAGAATTTTCAAAAAGGTTAATGGGGGGCGGCCGCTCCCGCCTCCCCCTAGATCCGCGCCTGTTTCTTTGATAGTCATGGAAAATCAGATACCTCCATAGCTTCTAGTTATTGCATTTTTCTGGATTACTTCTGTGGCTCGAGGTGATAAAGTACAATTTTGGGATCTCTACTCTTTTACTCAATTATGTAGCTCCTTTTAGGATACACACAATGTAAAGACGCCGTATATTCAGCTGCAAAGCGCCAGAAAATTTTGATATCATTATCCAAAGCTCGGCTCAATTTTGCTGTTTTCTGGAGATCAGAAACGGAAGAAATAAATCTGGCAGCTGCACACTTTGCAAATTTTACTACCCGGGCACGCGGGTATACCCGGGCAGGACCTTAGATGGAAGAGAATGTAGTGAACATCGTTCATTTACGGTTGACAGTGAAATCTAGGCCAAAGTGATATCTAAGCAGTTGAATTATTGAAAAATTAATGCAACATTAAATAGAATCGAGGCTGTAATCTGAAGAATCCGTATGCATTTAATGAAATTTAAGTCATTTTCATAATTCAAAGCCAAAAATTGTGAAGCAGGTTTTGTATCTGCATAGCATCATTAAATCATTTGAAGCAGGAAAACACATTGACAGAAAGTAATTTTCAAATCAACAGGAAATGAAAATTTATTCAAAAACAAGTTCATCTGGAGCTGACTGCAGAGGCATAGCCAGGATTTTGGTTCGGGGCATGAACAAAAATTTTTTAAGACTACTTTTTGCATTGAATGCCAGTAACGTTATGTATATTAGAACTGAGTTTTTCGACCTTTAGTAGTGTAGCCTAGCTAATTTATGGGTTTCTGACGATCAATAGTATAAAGGAGCGCGAGTGTCGGAAATTTTTTGGAATTTCTACCGTTTTCATATAGAATTTACTGCCTTTCTATTGACAAACAGTTCGGAATTCATAAGTGGGGCAAAGTGCCAAGATATTTAGTCATTTTTTACCGCCCTAACATTTTGTAGCTCTGTGAACTTATAGTCTGACAGAGCAGAAAAATTATCAAATTTGTACAAAACAGTTTTAAAAGTTCAAGCTTCTAACGAGAAAACTGTGAATTACTTACTTTGCCTGACGATATTTTGAGTGACTCAGGCTTTTAAACGCAATGCTGGAGCTTTACAAAAAGAAAGAACAGTAATTGACGGCGGCTATGCGCCGGAAAATTTCGACGTTTTTGCACATTGAACTCAATTTATACCGCTTAAATCATACAAAACAGACAAATTAATGCCGGCGCGACACGCCGGAAATTTTAAGAAATTCCTAACCCTTTTACCAGGGTTGTTCTCCCTAAAATCTCATTGCACATGTACAATGAGATTTTACGGCGAGCGGATGTCCGGGTTGGTGAGCGGAGTTGGGGGCAGAGTCTCGGAAAACTAAAAAAAGATGGCCAGATCTCGGTTCTGAAGCAAGCCCAAAAACACTTAAAATTGATGAAGTCCTACTTTGCTAAAAACTCCTGAGCTTAAATGCGTTTTCCGACCCCTGTTAATTACATAGCACAGGAACGGGTCGCTGCTAATAAGATATAGAAAGATGTATCAATGAAAAGTCTGTTCTTACTGTTTTCAGGCCCATTTGTGGCCTTCTTATTAAAAAAATGCAGTTCAGAGAACAAGAAATGCGCAAAAAAATAAGAAAATTTGACATTCGTTTCATTTAAAATAGGATTATGTGTCCTTGTTAAGAAAGAAAAACAAAGCAAAAAATAGACAAAGTGGTACACAAAAGACAAACAAAGCAGAGAATAGACAAAGTAGTATACAGCAAGCATGCGTAGTTTCATTCAACGAACAAATAGTGCATTAAATTACTAAAGTGATGTGAAGTGCTGGATTATTTGACTGATTCAAGCTTTTCAATTCATTGTATCTATATAGCAATAAAATAATAATGACTTGGCACGGAGCGCCAGTAAATTTTGACGTTTTTGCCTTTTTGAACTCAGTTTTCTGGACACACTTTATTGCAAGAAAAAAATCAACAATATTTCTGAAAAATTTTGGGGGGTAGGTGCCCCAAATGCCCACCCCTTCTGGCTACGCCTATGGCTGACTGCATTTGGAACATCAATAGGCTTTGAACCAGGCGCACGATGTGAACAAAAGTTGCCGTTTAAATTTGTATAGTGGTCACAGAAGTACATAAATGCATTAGAAAAGAAGCGTTGCTAGCAGATAATTTCTTGTTTAAATTAATTTACTATAGAGAATAAGAAGAATTCGGCACAAATGAAATAATGTAACTAAAGAGCTGAATAATGGAATTTGCCTAGAGCGTATGCACAATATATTGTGACAATAGGAAATATTAACAGACTCGCTTATTCAACATTTTACGGTTGATTATATCAAATCACATTTACATTGTGATTCAATCGCACTTTAGAAGCGATATGTTGCTTGGTTTCTAATTCAATTCTTAGCACATATTGCATAACTGTAGTACTATTTTTCCATTTTATATTAGGGGAACCCGGATAGTAAAATTATTTTCTAGTTGGGCACTCGGGTACCCGTTCGGGTACCCGCGTGCAGCTCTACGCACAAGTGCAAAAAAATTCGCCATTTTGTCGCAGAAAAAGAATCTCGTTGATTGGTAGGTTGGTTGGTTTGTTGGTTGGTTGGTTGGTTGGCAGGTAGGTAGGTAGGTTGGTTGGTTGTTTGGTTGATTGGTTGGTTGTTTTATTGGTTGGTTGGTTGTTTTGTTGGTTGATTGGTTGGTTGATTGGTTGGTTGATTGGTTGGTTGGTTGGCCATTTAGTTGGTTGGTTAGCTGGTAGGTTGGTTGGTTGGTTGGTCAGCCATTTAGTTGGTTGATTGGTTGGTTGATTGGTTAGTTGATTGGTAGGTTGGTTAAAAGGTTGGTTGGTTGGTTGGTTGGTTGGTTGATTGGTTGGTTGGTTGGTTGGTTAGTTGGTTGGTTGGCCATTTAGCTGGTTGGTTAGCTGGTTGATTGGTAGGTTGGTTGGTTGGTTAGTTGGTTGGTTGGTTGGCCATTTAGTTGGTTGGTTAGCTGGTTGGTTGGTTTGTCATTTAGTTGGTTTGGTTGGTTGGTTGGTTGGCTGGTTGGTTGGCTGGTTGGTTGGTAGGTAGGTTGGTTGGTTGTTTTAGCTGGTTGGTTGGTTGGCCATTTAGTTAGTTGATTGGTAGGTTGAATGGAGGGTTGGTTGATTAGTTGGTTGATTGGAAGGTTGGTTGGTTGGTTGGTTGGTTGGTAGGCTGGTTGGTTGGTTGTTTTGTTGGTTGGTTGGTTGGTAGGTTGGTTGGTTAATTGGTTGGCCATTTAGTTGGTTGGTTAGCTGGTGGTTAGTTGCCATTTAATTGGTTGTTTAGCTGGTTGGTTGGTTAGTTGATTGATTGATTGGTTGGTTGATTGGTAGGTTGGTTGGTTGGTTAATTGGTTGGCTGGTTGGTTGATTGGCCATTTAGTTGGTTGGTTAGTTGGTAGGCTGGTTGGTTGGTTGGCCATTTAGTTGGTTGGTTAGCTGGTTGCTTGGTTGGTTAATGGGTTGGCTGGTTGGCTGATTGATTGATTGGTTAATTGATTGCGGTGGATTGGTTGGTTGGTTGGTTGGCCATTTAGTTGGTTGACTGGTTGGTTGATTGGTAGGTTGGTTGATTGGTTGGTTGATTGGTAGGTTGGTTGATTGGGTAGGTTGGTTAGTTGGTAGGTTGATTGGTTGGTTGGTAGGTTGGTAAGTTGGTAGGTTGGTTGGTTGTTTTGTTGGTTTGTTGGTTGTTTGGTAGGTTGGCTGGTTGGTTGGTTGGCCATTTAGTTGGTTGGTTAGCTGGTTGTTTGGTTGGTTGATTGGTTGGTTGATTGTAGGTTAGTTGGTTGGTTGGTTGCGCCATTTAGTTGGTTGGTTAGCTGGTTGGTTGGTTGACCATTTAGTTGGTTGGTTAGCTGGTTGTTTGGTTGTTTGATTGGTAGGTAGGTTGGTTGGTTGGCCATTTAGTTGGTTGGTTAGCTGGTTGTTTGGTTGTTTGATTGGTAGGTAGGTTGGTTGGTTGGCCATTTAGTTGGTTGGTTAGCGTTGGTTGGTTGGCTGGTTGGTTGGTTGGCCATTTAGTTGGTTAGTTAGCTGGTTGTTTGGTTGGTTGATTGATTGGTAGGTTGGTTGGTTGGTTGGTTGGTTGGTTGATTGGTTGATTGGTTGATTGGTAGGTTGTTTTATTGGTTGGTTGGCCATTTAGTTGGTTGGTTGGTTGGTTGGCTAGGTGGCTGGTTGATTGGTTGGTTGATTGGTAGGTAGGTATGTAGGCTGGTTGGTTGGTTGGTTGGTTGGTTAGTTGGTTGGGTTGTTGGTTAGTTGGTTAGTTGGTTGGTTGGTTAGCTGGTTGGTTGGTTGGGCTATTGTTGAATCGATTGGTAGGTTGGTTGATTGGTTGGTTGATTTGTTGGTTGATTGGTTGGTCGGTTGGTTGGTTGGTCGGTTGGTTGGTTGGTTGGTTGGTTGGTTGGCTGGTTGGTTGGCCATTTAGTTGGTTGGACTGGTTGGCTGATTGGTAGGTTGGTTGATTTGTTGGTTGGTTGGTTGGTTGGCCGGTCGGCTGGTTGGTTGGTTTTTGGCTGGTTGGTTGGTTGGCCACGTGGTTGATTGGTTGGTTGGTTGGTTGGTTGGCAGGTTGGTTGGTGCACTTCTTAGTTGGTTGGTTGGTTGGCCATTTAGTTGGTTGTCAATTTAACATAATACTGAATCACTTTTATCTCAGATCGAAAGTTCTCGATTCACGTAAGCGGTATGCATTAAACAATTACTATTATCATACACTTAGCTCTATGCTACCAGACAAGTATCTAAATGTTTTTTATTATTGAAAATTTGGGAAAATAATGGGAAGACCGAAGGCATAGCCCACAGTGCACTATCATAGATAGCTACTAGTATTGGCTATGTTATGGCTATTGCGAACTGCTAAGGCAGGTTCGCCTACACGTGTAACTCTCGCAGTTACACGTAGAACTTTATTGACTGTGAACCGATAGGTTACGGTGATAAGAGATCAGCTATTTGCCTTCATTTCAAACTATCAGTTTTCTATTGGTATATGCTTGAAAAGCTAAAGCCTGGACCTATGTGAAAAGTCAACAAACGTTACAGTTTTAATGTTATACTTAGAAAGGGGCAAGTAGTACTTTCTACGAGTTAAACTGTTAAGGGTCATTACTGTACTAAATCCCGTGGCGGCTTGGCCACCAGACGACCTAACCCGGAACAGTATGCTAACACTGGCGTAGCCAGTGGGGGAAGGGGGAATTCCCCCCACTGAGGAAAATTTTTACATTCTCAAAAAGTGAGCAATATGGTTGCGTGATGCTGTTTTGCGATGAAAAATCGAAAAATTCGGTGCTTCGCGCCGGTTTATTCTATTATTTGGCAGTTTCTCCCGTTTTGATTAGTGGAAAATCAAAAAATTAGCGCTTCGCGCGCATAAGAAGCATTTTTTCCGTCAAAACAAAGAAATTTCCGAGCAAATTTAATTTTTAATGGCTTAAATCGTGCAGGATGATGTGAAAAGCCCAAAAAACACGTTATTTAACGGCCGCGCGCGTTTTTACGCGTTTTTTAGACGGAAAATTTTTTTTTGGAATCCCCATCCCTGGCGAAAATCCTGGCTACGCCTATGTATCCTAACACGGAGCACACTTTGTCAAAGCACTTTTACTGTACCCTGTGCGGCGATAGCTAACCGAATGATAAACTAGAGCTTCTAGTTGCCTTAAAACATGTTTTTTCGTCAAACTGTATGATTTTGGTAATACGATCTCCGTTTCAGTAGATTTTTTTAATTTTTTACAGGTTTTAATTGTAAAAAACTTGACTTTAATTTTGGCACAGAAGTCATCTTTCCACTTTTTTCTAGGTTATTTCATGTGCTGATTCAGAAATTTTTTGGTTTTATTATTCCATGTTGCTTCAGTTTTGAGCTTTGTAAACATGCTCATATGACCTAACACGGAACACCAACCCGTTCCATGTTAGGTCACTGTAAAAATTATAGTTTATTGTGTCGTATATTTCAGCAGTTTTTGTACCTATTATTGATTCGAATTTACATGTATATATGACTGTCTAAGTAATTATTTCTTTTTCAGATTATTTAATAATGTCTAGCGCCAAACATAATTACCAAAGCTATTCACTTAGTAATCTGCCTAAGGCATTAAGAGAAGTTAAATCTGGAAAATTGAGCCTCAGAAAAGCAGCAAAATTATTCAACATTCCACTGACCACACTGCATGCACATTTAAAATCTATTCGCATCTCTACTAAGCCTGGCCATCCTACTGTTTTCACGTCAGATGAAGAAAAGCAGCTTATTGAAACTGTTCATTTTTTGTGCGATCATGGCCTCCTCATTTCTAAATTCAGATGAGGCCGTTCAAAGGATAAAGAAAATTTTATGAAAATCGACAAAAAAGAAGAAAGCTGGATCCTCTAAAGAGGAGGAAGAGTCTGATCCTGAATTCGAATGCGTTATTGCAAAAAGTTTTGGGATGACGACGTGTCTGATGAGTGGGTTGAATGTGAAAGCTGCTCCAGTTGGATCTGTGAAGCCTGTTTGCCCGATGACTTTGATGCTGAGGAGAACTTATTTTGCAAACTGTGCCTTGCCCCGGTTGACTGCGACCAATGACCTGATTTATGCTCCAAAATTGTTGTGCATTTGACCGGTTGGCCGTGACCTATGATCTGATTTTTGCTCCAAAATTGTTGTGCATTTGATTTAATCTGTCATTAACATTGATCATCTCGTCATTTTTGTTGACTTTCCCAGTCATTGAGGCATCATTTGACGCATTTTTTAAAACCCCCTCGGGTGTTCCGTGTTAGGTCCATTTCGGACCTAATCATGGAACACCCAAGGTTGGTTTTAAAAACACTTCGGTTTGGCTTGGCGTGCCAATTGGTTGTCAAATCCGTCATTGCTGGGTCTTTTTGTTGGTTGATTCAAAAAATCGGACTCGTATGTTTCAGCAGCAGACCAGGATTTTGTCAATTTTCAATGGAGGGAGCCAACGCAGTTTTTTTGGGAAAAAGTGTCCCTTTCTAGCAGGCCTATAAACTCTTCTCATAATAGGGTTTGATTGAATAATTTTGCTGCTTTTATTTTGTTATGAACTATTCATGGCCTCACACATAAAATTCGTCGCCCAGATACGTTTCTGTGCGTTTTTTTCTTAAAAGAGAAAGTGTTCCGTGTTAGGTCCGAATCGGACCTAACACGGAACACCTGAGTGGGTTTTAAAAAATGCCTGCGCCACCCAAATGAGCAGCGCGTGGCTTTCATTTTTCAGGTATAGCTTCAAGTAATGGTTGCTTTATGTATCTGTGAAGTTTTAAGTCAATAGCACCAACAGATCTGTTGTGCTAGCTCATAGAATCAAAGCGTGTTCCGTGTTAGGTCTTTTACCCTACTTAGATCTTTCACATTAGGAATTTATTTCGTTCATAGTTAAGACCAAGTTATAACTAAATCCAAATAAGTTTCGTGCTTCCGTAGTAAATCATTCATTCATTCATTCATTTATTTATTCACTGAATATCACGAAGTGCAGAAATACATAGCTTTACACACCGTCTAATTGTTTTTATCAGTTTCATAGACGTTTGCAAAGCGCCTATAAACATTATTTTTTGATATATTTCAAAACGTAAGGATTTGCTTGCTACTGAATTACATACAATTAGTAATAGAGTATTATTTATTTTTTCAAAAGATATTGCAAACAGGGCTCTTTACAGGAATTTTTGATGATGTAAGTGCAACTGAAAATTGGCGGTCACTGTTTTAAGCACAGAAACTGTTTTTCCGAATAATGTGTATTGTAAACAATGCGACCTCTGCTTTGCTTACCTATATCAAATGCTTCAGCTGAGCGCGTATTTTCAATCACGAATATCGTTAAAAATAAGTTAAGAAATCGCTTATTGTGCCATTCAGTTGATGCTGTGATCACCGTTCGTTATGCCTTTATCTTATGGAATATATCTCTTTCTAGCTTTAAGCTATCAAAACAGATGTTGCTGCGCTTTACGGATTCTATTTACATGACCAAAAATGTAGCTTCTGATGAAGATCAGGAATCTGTTATTGAATGTTTGTCAGCTGTTGATATTGAATAAAATGTTATACTTTGTGGTGCAGCATTAGTCTTCCATTATTTTTGCATCTGCCTGTATAATGCAGATATGCTCCATGAGCTTTTTGTGAGAGAATTAATGTTCATTATTTAGCCTTGAGTGTCCTTAGGATGAACAGGCAAGATATCAGAATAAAATAGTTGGGTGAACCAAGGTAAATTCGGCCTGAGCATGCTTGATATGCATGTGTACATACAATTGTAGATCTGCTGTACAACCTTTCCTGCAAAATATGAGCCAGGAGAATTTTCAGGAGAATCAAAATATTTTTCAGGAAAATTGCAGGAGAATTTTTCCCCAATTTTACCTCTGTGCAGGAGAATCTGAATTTTGGACCTGGCAACGCTGCTAGAGTGTTGCCAGGTTGACAGTTTTCCTTCTATTTTGGTAGTTTTTTCTGATTTTTTGGAGGTATTTTACTCCTATGCTTAACCACAGGGTGGCAGTTTTTTGAGGGGCTTGTGGCACTTTTTTCCGGGCTGCTTCCATATACTTCTTACCGGAGATGGCAGTTTTTCTCGAGAATTGTGGCAATTCTTTAAATTTTGACCTGACAACTTTGGTGCCAGCCAGTAACCGGCATTGCCAGATTAGCAGTTTTCCTTCCATTTTGGCAGTTTCTTGATTTTTTGTCCTTTGATTAACCACATGGTGGCACATTTTTGAGGGGCCCGGGGTACTTTTTCAGGCCGCTCCATATAGTTTGTTTGTGCAGGGGATGACAGTTTTTGGAATTTTTGCACTTTACCGGAATTTTTTGTTTTTTCCTGAAAACAACTTTATTCTGCCATTTTAAAGGTCGCCGATTCCAAAAAAATCAATCATTTTGCACGGAAAACACTGTATCATGAAAATTTTCCAACACAAAATATGGAAATCTTATGTATTTAATAAACATTTTTACGTCGATATAAGCATCTATACATCGTCCTAAGCATCTATACATCGACCTAAGCATCTATACATCGACCTAAGCATCTATACATTGACCTGAGCGGGAGCGACCTCGACCTAAGCAGCTTAAAACACCTTTACCTTTTCAGATATACTAAGCCTAAGCCTAAGTATATTAGAAGCAAAAACTTAGATATTCCTATATCTTATCAAGTAAAACCGAAAAAACATGAAAAAATGAAAATTTTGAAGTTTTTTTAAAATTTCAAACAGAAAAAAATAATAGTTTCCGCGCAAAATGATTGGTTTTTTGGAATCACCGACCTTGGAAATAACAGAAAAGGTTATTTTAACGGAAAAATAAAAAATTCCGGTAAAGTGCAAAATACCCCAGTTGTTCTCAAAAATTGTAGCACTTTTTAAACTTTTGACCTGGCAATACTGCGAGTAATCACAGCCAGGTAGGTGTTACCTTGACAACCGTAAGTTTTCCTCAAAACATGAGTTTTTTGCGCCGTTTGTTTTCGAGCTGCTTTTTTCGTGAGTTTTATGAGATTTTTTGAACTCTAGATTTTTCACTGAAGTTTTCCCTTTGAGAGATTTTACATGCTTTTAGCCAAAAACGGCCAAAAAACGCATGTTTTTCTTCCAAAAATCGAGGACATGAATCTTGATAGTTTGAGTTTAGTGTCGAGGAGATTCAAGCACGAGATAGATGCACTGAAATAATGGGATTTCAGAGCGGTTGGAGCACGAGATGGATACACGAAAATCATGGGATCTTAGAGAGTTTTCTCGACGAGACCTATATCATATTGAAGAAATTGTTTTTAATTCGGAAAATTTTTTGCTTCTTTTTAGTGTTTTTTTGCACAAGGTCCCTTTGTACATGAACAAAAATGGTTTCTAAAGTCTTTGTACATTTTGTACACGCAAATTTTCGGGTACTAAAATACGATTCAGTAGCGCTTTCAGTGTGGTAAAACAGAGTTTTTCGATCTTTGATACCTAGTGTATTTTTGCTAATTTATAGGTTTCTGACGACAAAATATTACTGAAAATTGTCTCAAAACGACGCTGAAGCACCGAAAAAAGTTGACGTTTTTCCTTTCTGAATCAAAATGTTGTTACTATAAAGATGTACAAAACACACAATTACTCATTTCGGTGCGTAGCGCCTGAAAATTTTTTGGAAATTTTAGATCCTTTTTCTAGTTTGCCTTCCCAAAATCTTTGTGCAAGTACATGCTTGCCAAATACAAAAAAACGTGCTTATCGGCTGAATTCAGAATCAACAATTGAACGATTTTGCAAAAAATTTAAACGTTGCGAATTGCAATTTACGATTCGAGATTTAGATAGCTAGGTGCTTATTTTTCAAAATTTTCTGAGGCTCTGCTTTGGACCCCGCTGGGTGGGGGGGGACGCTTGAGCGTGCCAACCCCTGACCCCGTAGATCCAAAAAGTGGGTCTTGCTTTCTCTTCTTATCAAAGGTCCTACCGTAATAGTAAAAAATTTTTAGAAAAAAAGCTTGTTTTGATAGGACGACTCGAAAAATCCAAAAACATATTATCTTATGAAACTGACCAGGCTCGTATCTAGGATTTTGTTTTCGGGAGGAGCACAATCAAAATTTTTTAAAACATAAGGGAAAATAAGGAAAGGAAAGAAAAGAATAAAGAAAGACATCGAAAATTTTCTAAACATAAAACACAAAGGATGAATTTTAGTTGGCAAATTTCGCTACCCACCTTAGATAGATACGGTGAGAATCCAATGGAAACTATCTCTTCTAGGGCTGGGGATCTGAGGTGACGCTGCTCAAGCGCCCCTCAGCGGGGTCCGTCTGGGGCAAAGCTGCGGAAAATTTTGTAAAAAGAGCACTCCAATTTTAAGTCGTAAACGATACAATTTTTACAATATCAGCCGAATCATGGTTTTGAATCCGCCCAAAGAATAATCCGGAATCACCAGCAAGTGAATAATCATCGTCAAAAATTGCTGTGATTCTTGCTTCTTGAACAAATCTCATTTTCTGCATAAAACCTGTGCAGAACAGAAGACATGGATGCAAAATACGCTTTACGTTGTATAGGGACTAAAAATGGAGTGTTTAAACCGCGCGCTTGAGAATAAGTAGACTCTAATTATAATTATGAAATCCGGCGCGAAGCGCTGAGTCATGTTTTGCTATTCTTAATATGACACATTTTCATATGTTTTAAATATGATCAGCACTCTGTAGCCGTTCTGTGGGGTTGAAAAGGTGAACCTTCACAAATCCATATGATGTTTGCTTGCACATCAGTTTTTTTATCGTTTTAAGATGTAAATGTCTACTTCAAAATTCATAAATTAATCACTGAATTTATTTGGAAATATTTTACGATTTTCTAAAATGACGAGTCATAAATTCGCTCTAGTCACTGTGATAAACAGGTATTAGTTTAGTATTACAAGTGTTAATGTCTAAAATGAAGTAATTGAGTAATATAACATCAAATTCAGACGTTGTTTCGTTCGACATAGAAAATTAGGATGTGGCTCGTTATTGAAAATAATTTATTTAATAATTGGCGCCAATTTTTAGCTAAATTAAAGCAGCATTAACGATTTTTCTTAGCTTGTCTCTTCCTCCTATTAGCTGAATTGAAAAGAATTAATGAAAATTTATTTGAAGGAGATATGACGTCCTCATCTAGCGATTCCGACGAATTTTTTGATGCTGTTCATGACCTTCCTGCAATGAACGAAGTACTTGCTTCAGATTTTAATAGATCGAGAAGTGCCTATCCGAAACATCAATCTTGTTCATTAGTGAAAACTGCGTTTCCCGCAATAACTGCCAGATCCTCTCGCGAAGAACCACGGAAAGATGTTCTATTTGGAATGCGTAGACAACCAGAACAGCAAGTAAGTATTTACTTCTTGTAGGCACCTGGTTTACTGCACTTTATGTTGCGGATCTTTTTGTTGAGTCGTTGACATGGCAATGTATTAAATGTGAGTAGCTTCCAATCAGACATGTACAGCATGAGAATTTTGGGAAGGGGCTTAAATTTCATTTTTTTTGGTATAAAACGGAGGATACGCATCAGAAACATTATTTTTTGGCATTTCTGACGATTCTCTGTCTTTCTAGATCGTAAAAAGATTGAATAATAATATCGGAAAAAGTTAATGAAATATAGTCAAAAAATGAAGATATGACGCAAAGCGCTGAAAGTTCGACACTTTTGAGTCAAAATATCGACGCTCACGATCTGTGTGGGTACCCCCAACCCCCAGTTTATGTATGGTTACAAAGGTATTGTAGAAAAATAGGAATAGGTTGCATTGGCATTAAAATGTAGCACGCTTGACCGGTAATTAGGAAGTCAGGATTCAGGATATGGCTAGACATGCATGTCGGGGCTTGGAACCTCATAAGGTCAGAATACAAATTGTCTACGAAAAATAAGCAAAGTGAAACTCATTAATTGACAAAAATTAAAGCTGTCAATTATGGTAGTTTTTACGCTATTTTATGGTTTTTTATGGTTTATTCCAAGTTTTTAAACAATTTTAGCTAAAAAGCCCTCTGTAAGACTTTCAACCAGGCTGACTCCTCGCTTCCGGACTTGCAGCTATCAATTTATCAACCCCGAGGATGAAGGCTTGTTGGCTAGCCTTAGCCGGCTAAACAAAAAAAAACTCGTCCAGTCCAGGTTGTAGAGGTACAGATCGATTGAACTTTGATCAAAATTGCGGTTTATTTAAAAATTTAATTTAGTGTTGAAGTTACTGAGGCTTAAATATCCGTTTCGTTAAAAAATTTACTTTAAATTAAATAAAATGCTTTTGTCATATTGTTGATAAATCAGCATTCAAGAATTGCAATTGACTCGTCTTCTAATGTCTGATCCATCATCTACTCTGAAACGTTTTTGGGTGATAAAGCATCGCATAATTATTCAAGTACAAAATTATCCTTACATACGTACTGTACATGTAACGGCTCGGAATTTTGGGTGGGGTTCCCCCGGCCTTTTTTAGGGGTAGGAGGCATAGGTGGGCAGCACCAAAATTCTGGAGAGGGGGTGAAAAATTTCCAAAGGTCAAAAAACGGTCTTAAAAGTGGTCGTATGGCGAAAATACACCATTTTTCGACGTTTTAAACCGAGCACTATCCAATGGCATCAAAAAATCAGCTAAAAAAGCAAAAAAAAATTTTCAAAAATTGAATTCTGGAGGGGTATTTTGATTTCTGGGGGTATTCCAACTTCTGGGTGGGTGCATACTTTCAAACCCCTCCCACGCCTACGTGTGGTAGGAGGCAAATGACCTCCAATTTTCGGCCAAAAATGGTAAAAAAAACGCATAAAAAACGACCCAAAAATTCAATTTTTTTCTCAAAATCAATAGGGGGAGGTCAAGAATTTTCTGGCCTTGTTGGGTACGTCGAGTCCGTCATCATCTATCGATGGCCTATAAAATTTACCATGGTCTTATAGACATCGATTTTAACGAGTTGTTCCGCGGTATGTAATGGCATCACTCGAGCAGTTAACATCAGTAAAGCTAAAAATACCTAAATCTCGCTTAAATTTGAAAATGTATCGTTTTGCAAATAGACTCCCTCCTCTTTGGAATAATTTGCCAGAAGAAGCTGTAAATGCCCCGAACTTTCCCTCCTTCAGCAGTCGTTTAGAGAAAATTAGTTTTACCTTAGACTATAAGGAAGTGCAAACCGCCTTTATAGTCCTTGCAGCAGGTTATTGATATTATATTTCATTGCATTGACGACATTTTAGTGTATTTACTCTGATTCTTTCCTTTTTTTAATTTGACCAAATTTGTATTGTTCTAATTCCGTCTCTGTCGCAATGAACTATTTCATTTTTCATTTCATTTCCGACGAATGATGTAAGTCCTTGGATGGAGCCATCATCTGCTTTTCTTAAAATAAAAACTGAACTGAAGTAGGCAATCAGGAAGATTTTGAATCGCACGCAATAATATTCCAATTACTTAAAGAGAATCGAAAAGTTAATACGTGCCTGCTGGCGAAGCCAATGCGCATAGCTCTAGAAGAAACTTTAAAATACGATGACACTGGGCGAAGGGGGAAACCCCCTGGGAAAAATTTTGATTTTTTTAGAATTGACGCTATGCGGTTGTGTAACGCTGTTCTACGACAATTCGTTGAGAATAAACCGAACAATTCGGCGCTTCGCGTCGATTTATTCTAGGTTTGGCTATTATTTTAAACTTAATAGCAACAAACAAATAATTATAAAGCGTTTATCGCCATGAGAAGATGTAGTACCTATTTGCAAACATTTATATAGTCAATAGAAATTCAAAAGTATGGAAAAAATTCGTGCGCCTGTCAGATTGCGTTTTTAAAGCTGCTTAGCATAGGGAGCGTGACAAGTCTACAAAAGATTCGCACCTCATGCGTTTTAGGAATTTCTTCAGTCATTCTCGCATCGCTTCGCGCCAGTCTATTTTATCTATTTATCAGCTAAATTAAAGACCATGATTCGTACGATTTTATATAAATTTTAATGTTAAAATTCAATATTTCATCGCTTAATTTTGTGAAATTTTCCGGGGCTCTGCCCCAAACCCCGCTGGAGGGGCGCTTGAGCGCGTCACCTTAGACCCCCTCAGCCCAAAAGAGTTTTGCCGTTGCATTCTCTGTAATCTAAAGTTCTACTCCTAGTAGTAAAACTTGCAAAAGGTGCAGCATTAATTGTAGAAATTTTCAGAAAATTTTTTTTCATTGCATTTTAATTGTTGCAGGACGATGTGTATAGTCCAAAAAAGGCATTGCTTCACGTCTATGACGCATTTTTATACGTTTTTATGGACTTTTAATATAAAAACATTTTCGGACCCCTGGCTAAAATCCTGGTTACAGTAAAAGTCGAGAAAATTAGCGATTCGAGCGCATAATAAGCATTTTTCCGCAAAAAAACGTAAAAAAGTTTCAAAAATATAAATTTATATTGCTTAAACTGGACGATGTGAAAAGCCCAAAAACACATTATTCAAAGGCCCCGCCCGTTTTTTACGGGTTTTTAAGATGGAAACTTGGGTTCCCCCTGGCGAAAATCCTGGCTGCGCTAAGGACCATGATGTGACAGCATTGAGCAGGCACGTATCCAGGATTTAGTTTCGAGGGGGAGGGGGTGATAGTGGTAAAATATTTTCAAAACTCAAGGGGGACTGAAGGATGAATTTAAAAAGGCGTTTTACGACCATTAGAGCTGTACACTTTGTGAATTTTATTACCCAGATGCCTTAAATATAGTGAGAATTCATTGGACACTCTTAAAAGTATCTCAAATTTCTGCATAAGAGCTGTTCAAAAAGGAAGGTAAAGTAGAAAAGGTGAAGTCGCAGAAATCCAAAGCATTAAACTTAGTTTTCACGATTTTTTCGCTATTTAAACGATGAAAATGGTTGAAATAGCTTATATTAAACGCTTTTCACGGTAAAACCTCATTTTAAAACTTTTTTTAGTCTATTTTTACTGTATTATATTACTTTTAACACTAAACAATATAAAAGTTGATCAATTTTGGTCGCATCTTAGCTCTAAAGCACATAAAATACCGGCGCGTAGTGACGAAAAAGTTTTGATATTATCACTGCTTCTGTCTTCAAAAATGATGCAGAAAATGTTGCGTCAGCTAAAAATCACTGGACACTACCTTTCTGGCTGACCCTTCATTAAGGGTAATACCCCTATCCCTTCTCATTATGTGTATGTATGGGCCGCCCCCATAAGCCCAACATAGATGGCGTGACGTGATGGAGAACGGATATGTTGTCCCGTAACGTGGGGCAACTATTTTAGTCCTTTTATGCCATGATCGAGCCTAATTTTTCTGGAATTAGACTGCTATTTGTGTCGAGTTGATGATATTTAATTAATTTTTCAAAACGCTAGCCTTTTCCGAAATAACTTATTAAGGGAATAGTAATTTTTTTAAATATCACATATTTTGACTAAGGTTAGACGCGTTGGAATGATGGGAAAACTCGCTTTTCACACAAATGACATAGTTTTGGAACTTTTAAATAGTTCTAGAATAATCAGTGTTGGTAAGCCGTTTCACGGAAATTTCAATCTGTGCCCTTATCACTGACGTTTGCTTCTTCAATATTTTTCTTCAGCTTTTATTCCTTCTGTTGTTCACTGCGCTTACTTGTGATACCTATATTTTGAGCCGTCGTTAAGCATCCACCACTTTCTACGGACATTTGAATTGAACTTAACTTCCGTTTTGAATTCTTATCGTTAGTAATGTCAAAAGAATTTCATAAATGCAGTTTCTGACACTCTTCTATAAGTTCGTTCATTTTTTGTACGGGCTTTGCTTACCTAATTTAAGGAATCATTAGTTTTATCATAACTTTGAAAGTTGTTACTTGATTAATTCTAAGTGAATGAAACGCTGCAAGTTTTTGCGCTTCTTCAAATTAGTTTTCCGATAAGATTTGAGGCAATATTGTTTATAAATTAATGATATCTGCGGCGCGTAATGTCCTTTATTTCAAGCCTTTTTAACTGAGAAAAGACGCGATTTTTACTATTCTTTCGCATATTTTATTTAAAAAAACGCCCTAATGGTTAGGGACGGTCGAGTTTTGCCTCTCTGAATATTTCTAGCAATAAATGCTAATTAAAATTCTTTCTAAACTTGATACAAACATATATGCATGGGAGGGGTAATTGTTCTTTTCTACGATGATTCTATTCAAAGATAATTACGTTTACAACTTTTTTGTATCGTATGACTTTCTAATCTTCGACTAACTTTTCGATTACCGTGGTCTGTGTCCATGATTTCATTTCAGAGAAGGTTGCAAATTCTTGAAGTCTGATTTTCTGAAGTCAATTAGGTATATACCTAAAAATGTTTTTTTGTGTTTTTATCGAACAGCTTCATGTAATAAAATGCAAGAAAATCTACCGAATTTAAAAAGGTATTTTATTTCAGGAATAGCATCATTACGCTAGCAGATAGCAAATTCATGTCAATCAACTAAACTAACTGAATCAGTGATTCCTCACTATTCGGCATTGGCTCATCCCTGAAAATTTTCAAATTCAAATCCTTCCTCTCAGGTTCAGGACTTTGCGGTAAAACAACACAAAATGATATAAAACCCTGGAAAATTCTGAATTATTATATATACAGTTTACGCAATGTGTAGCTCGAACTTTGTATAAAGACGGCACAAAATAATTATCAGATCTTTATAATGGAGTATCCTTAAAATATTTTTGACTGATGTGAATGCCAGAAGTTGATGTTAAATCTTTACAAAGGAAAATAGAATTAATTCACGAAATCGGCGCATGAGCTCGAAAACTTTGAGATATAAACGATAAAAATGATTGGAAAAACAAATTTGGCGTAAAGCGCCGAAAAATTTTAGGATTTATCTGATTAAAATTTTGCTGAAAATAATCTTGTATTGGTCTTTCTCTGCTTCGAACATTTTTAATCAAGGGCAGTGTTACGCTGCGAGTTCAAAAATAGAAAATATGTCTCTTTACATGTATCACGTGGATGAACTGTACAAATAGCAAAGGTCAAAAATGCTGGAATGATGGATTAAAATAGCCTACGCAGGCTGCACTGATAAGAAAAAGCGCCAAATCGCATTACTTAGTACGACTGCATTTTGTCATTCAAAAAAGGGTCCCTTTTTTCTTAAGTGGGCCACACATCTTGCTTTAGTTGTTTTGCATATTTATGCGTGTTTGTGGCTAAATCGTATCAACAACCCGTTTGTTTTGCGAACTGCCAAAAAACTAGTTGTCTTTCCGGGCGATGGAAATTGAAAACGCCCTGTTTTCAGTATTACGTCATTGCTTGTTTCTTAATTAATTAACTGCAAGCAAATCTCTCTTTTTTGACTCGAACTTATTACTTTTCACGCATTTGCCGTCAAAATTTTGACGGGACGAGCTGGTCGTTCGGACGAGGCCGTGTTTTGTGCAATACAACCCGAAAGTTCACTTTTTGACCCCAACAAATAATTTTTTTCTGGTTCAAAACCACTTTTCAATCGTGCAAATCTGTTTCTGGATCTGGTCAAACACTTTCTCGATTATAAAGGTCACTTTTAAAATCTGGGCAACCACTTTTTAGAACAGGAAACCCACCTTTCGAAGCTAGACACCAGTTTTTTTGACTTAGGCGTTGACTTCTAAGTCAAACGTATTTACTAGGACAACCAATTTTTTTCCATTAGGCTTTGGCTTCTAAGTCAAACATACTTACTAGGACAACCAATTTTTTTGCATTGAAAAGTTCGACGGGCTATCTGAGTTTTTGACGTTCATATATACTGCTTTTGTCAGATGTCCTTACTTTGTTGTTTATTGATTTTGACTTAAGAATTGTCAAATTTATCAATTGTTTAATTCAATTTTGTGCGTTTTTCATCATGCTACACTTCATTTACATTTGTATCCAACAAAAATAGTTAGTTCTGCAAGGATTCGTCGCATTTAACCTAGGCAGCCTAAAATCCTTAAATTACAATTCTAGTGCGCAAATATTTTCTCTATCGAATGATTTAAACCGCATCGCTCTAAATCAAACAGGACGAGTTATGAGGAAGGGATCTTATATTATTTGGTCACCTCATCATTCATTATATACTCTGCGGTAAATGCGTTCAGGCCTTCTTTTGCACGCGTGGACTAACATTGAAGAATTAGGCGTGATAAATTTATTGAAAACATCAGGTTATATAGTAGCGTGAAGTGTAAATGAGGTGAACGATAGTGCATGTACATGGGCTACCTTTTTCAAACGAGTTTTGCCTAAAAAGCGATCAAACCGGCTGAAACTAAAACTACTTTTTTGTTGACGTCCAAATTGCGATTTCTTCCAATGCTTTAATTAAACGTTGTACAATATGTCCCAGCTAATTGTCTCACCTGTTTTTTCATAACTCCACGAATTCTCAATATTTTTCAATGCTTCTTTGTGCATAGTTGGGAGGTCGAATAGCGAAGTGGAAGACCTGATTTTTTTCCTTTAGCTCGTTCGTGGGGTCAGCTACAGAAGTTTGTGTAAACCTTAGTTTTTGCAGATTGTCCCGCCTAAGTTTCCAAACTATTATCTCACGTTAAGTCAATCAATTCTTAATGCTTTTAAAAAATTTTTCGCGCCATTGTAGAACGTCAAATAGGCCATCGACCGATGAAGTTTGGTATTATTTAGTTACATACTGTTTAAAATATTTAATTTTTACAGAACTTACTTTTCTTCGCTATGCAAAAATTGTCGTACTGACTTTTGACAGCAATTTCATGAACTTGCGTAAACCTATTGAACGATTTTTCTTATCGATTTACAAGCATTCAAATACTGAGAATTTATTATCTTTCATTGCTTGAGAGGCTTGAATCGTTGAGCTATGCACTAAACGCAAAATACGTAAGTTTTAAAAGAAAAGACTATCAAAAATTTAAGGTTTACACTAATATCTGCGGCATACACTATAAACTAGCAAAACCGATCAAATCATTGCCGGTTAGTTTCCTATTGGAATTTCTTTTTATTGTACCCAACAATTCATAAAAAATAATACGAATTCGCTGAGATTATTTTGAAAAAAACATGTTGGATAGTTAGGTGGGACACACTGTACTTATTTAATCTTGAAATCAAGCAAGCGTGCACAGCCTATGCATGCACGGTCATGGGTGAGTTGAAAAGCGTCGAAAGCGTCAGTAAAATTTTAAAAAGTTGGCCAAATTTATTCCGAATTTTGGAAAATTTAACGATGCAGCATGGTGCGCGATCACACACGAGCGTCTGGGGTCTGAACCAGACATGCACATGGGGGCTCAGGGTCATGGACCCCAGAACGGAAAACTGGAAAGGTTTTCGAAGAAAATGAGGCAAAATGAAGGCCAAAATAGGTAAAAATTGAAGAATTTCTTCAAAAGTGCCTTAAATTGATCATATAACGTGTATTAACGTAGTTTTAACACTATTTTAGGGCGTATACAAGTTTTTAAAGTCATTTTGGCCCAAGAAGTTTAGTTTTTGATCCCCTAGACCGGCTGACTTATCTTAAATCAGCCGATCCCCCAGATTGGCCATGCTGTGCATCTATGGTCTGGCTGGACCCGCCACCCCTTCCCTCGGGGATCTAAGGAATCCTTTCCTCAAAACCGAATGATCCCCAGATTTGAATTTGTGGTGCTATTATTGGCGATTTCGATCCATTGACCCCCAGAATTCGGCTGCTGTCCACCTGCGGGCGCAGTTTCTCGATTCATATACGATAATAAAATCCTGATTTTCTGCAAATTCATAATTTAGCTCCCGAAGTGCTTGATCTAATTTGATTTTATATAACTTACTGCAAATTAATTCGCTTCTTAACTTTTGCTGAATTAAATTTTTTTTGTTCGCTTACAAAAAGTGGCTTTACTTTATATCAGATGCTTATAGAAGTCACATTTCTAGTCGTGCCTATCCTTCATCTCGGAGAGTTGGGTTTTCACTCCCCTAGAAATTTTCACCCACGCTCCCCCTGGCATGCATGCACAGCATGGGAATTCTGGGGTGAATTATAATGTGCCATTTTCGGGCCCAAAGATGGTAGGTACGCGTCAAAAGCATCATTTTTAGTGTTTCTGACAATGCTCTATCTTTCTAGAGCATAAAAACAAAAATTTTCAAGTAAAAATAAAAAAATTGAATAAATTGAACGAAATACAGTCATAAACATAAGTATAATGGTGCGAAGCGCCGAAAATTTGGCACTTTTGAGCAAATAGATAGCTAGAAAGGCTTTAAAAAAGCACCTTTTCTACAAATTTTATAGAAAATTTTTGGAAAAAACTTCCGAAAAATCACCGATTCTGAAGGGTGAAAAAATTTTTGCGGGGTGAAAATTATTCTGGGGGAGTGTGAAACCCCCAAACCGCTCCCAAGATCATGTATGCCCTCTAGAAATTTCCACCCCCGGAATTCGTGATTTTCTTCAAAGAATTATAGAAAAATGATTTTTTAAGCCAAGTTTTTAGTATTTATTCAGAAGTGTCAAATTTTTGGCGCCCCGCGCTATATTCCTTCTCATTTTTTGGACTTTGTTTTTTTTCAATTTATTGTAATTGTTTTTTTCGAAATTTTTTTAAGTTTTCACGTTCTAGAAAGGTAGAGCATCGTCGCAAATGCCATAAATGATGTTTTTTACGCGTAACGAGTGGTTACTAATCACTGTTTTTTTATTCCAGAAAAGTTACGTTAAAATACTTTTCGGTCTCCCTCCCCTTAATTCCTACGCTTTGCCTGTATGGTCGTGCTGAATTAAACATTAGGCTTTTTTATTTACGTGCAAGAACTCATTGCAATTAGTCCAATCCTTTGTTTGCACTTGCAAAGCCCGAAATGCCACGATCTTATCAAATCTAGCTAATGCAATTTTGCCATATAAAACGCCTAATTCGCTTTAAGGATTTAATGCCTAACTCTTTTCAGTGCATTATCGTACATAAACCGGAATAATCCAGAAATTAATGTACGCTCCAAACATGAATGATCTGTTTACTACCCGACTAAATAGGAATAAATTTGTCAAACCGGGAACCACGTGCTTGGTTCTCTTATCAGTCGCAATATTTATTATTTGACCCCTTAAATGACCGAATTTGACCATGGCACCATTATTTGTGACAAGTAGGTACATGACGTTGCCGACGACTTGCACGTAAACAGTGAATGAAAAATATACTCATGTGCAGCCCGCCGTGTAATTAAGCTTACGAAATAAAATGTGTGAAATTGCATTGATAACGCGAGGCCATACCTTGTTTGCATTTATCTTAAATTTATCAGCTCGATATAATGGACATGTCGTAACTTGATGCATTATTTGCTAAAGATGAAGCTTGAGTAAGAGCCTAAAATAACGAAATTGCGGTCTACGTCAATGCAAACCATCCAATTTTGCATTGCTTTTCATTTGCGATAAAATATAATTTAGCTACTAAATTAAATAGTCGCCGTCATCGGACATGTAACGCCTGGAAGTTTGGGTTGGGTGATTCACGGCCATTTTTAGTGGAGGAAGTAAAGAACCTTCAATTGCTGGCCAAAAATGGCGGAAAAACACCTAAAAGTGGCACAAAGAAACGCAATTTTGCGCCGAAAATGGGGCGGGGGGTCAAAAATTTTCTGACTTTGGGGTGATGAAGGGGACGACCGCTTCTAGGTGCGGCGGGATCCCCTCAAATCCTTTGTTTTATGAAATGGCCATCCTAAATGCTACGGGGAATGTGCGGTATCCCCCATCGAAAGTACGTTGTTTTCTTGGTCTATTCCATCGTCAAATTTCAGACTTTGCCTTTTTGAAGAATTTTTTCACCTTCAATACGCTGTCAAATCGTTTAGTAAACTCTCGTAAAGTTAATAGTTAAATCGAATTTGAATATTAGAAAATACGATTTTTGTAATCATGTGGTTTCTTTGTGGAATTCTTTGCCTGAGCAAGTTATACGAGCTCCTAACTCGAAAGTGTTTATGATAAGATTGAAACCACTTGAGTTTGCCAACTTTTTTAAGGGCGCATTCTTCGTTTGCCTTTACGCGTCCGCATCCATCAAATTTTGTTTGACATAATAGATATCGTAATATTACTTAAGCAGTTGTACTGTTATAATATTCATTGATGACGGATAAAATTTCGATTTGATTTGATTTAAAAGTCAAAAAATTTTGACCTGCCCCTTTCCGATTTTGGGCGCATGTTTTTGGCCATTTTAGGTGCTTTTTCGCCATTTTTTACCCATAATTGGCGGTCACTTACACCCCTACTGCCCTCCCTTCCTCCCTGAAAATGACCGGGAACTCCCACCGAAAATTTGGAGCCGTTATATATACGGCACGGTAGATGTTTTGAACATTTGGCCGTAGAATGCTACTGACGCAGCCTCCTAAACCGCATAATTTTCACTTTTCAAAGAATGGAAGGCATCATCGGCGTACGCGGGGAAGGGTGCGTGGGGATGCCGCCCCTACCCCACTTAGCTCAAAATGAAAATTGCAAATGTAAGATAAAGCATGGAAAATAATGAACATTTAGCATCTTTTTATCGAAAAATCTGAACCATTTTCGGTGCTTTGTGCCGTAGAATCGTTATTTTCTATAAGTTTGGCCCAAGTGCGATTAAAAATGTCATTTTTCATAGCCTATCGAGAGTTAATAATCTGTTTTTCAAAAACTTTGAATTTTATGAGCTTCTTGGATAAAGCATGTTCGAAAACGTCATAAAATGCACTTTATCTTGTGTACCGCAAAATTTATCCCGAAATATAGGGTCACCAATTTTAGAATCGTCCCCTTAAAAGTCATGCGTACGTCCCTGCGAGGCATATATACGTTTAATAGGGTTTCGAGTCTTTGTCTTGTCTTCTCTCTTTGTATTGGTCCTTGCATAAAATCAGCCGTTCCTTTATTTAATGAAAGGTAAGTTTTTATCCACCCAACTTTTTGCGAAAAGTATTTTTATGCTTTTTTAGATTTTTAGAGGTTTTTTCCGCGCTTTTCGTTAAATAGTAGAATTCTTGATAAATTCATTTTTATTTGTTCTTTGATTTTTTTATTGAGGTTTATATTCTAGAAATAAGATATTTGTCGCAATTCTCAATTTTTGATTATATCGCGTTCCTAGCCCAAAATAGGACATAAGAGATGTTTTTGGATGACTTCTTGAAATTTCACTTTGTGCATTCAAACTTTTATGTGTTAAAACCGCGTTTTTACGTTCATTTCGACGGCATCGCAGCACTGAACCATAAACTACATCAATTTATTGATTCAGTCAACAAAAAATTGATTTATACTCGGACTCAATTATGGGGGCTCTTTGAGTAAATAGACAAAAAGTATTAATGTGGCTCAATACGCCAAAAAATTTCGGACATTACTAGATACGATTTTCGTATCCTAAAATGATGTAGAAATTTTCTCGCCAACTCAAAATCGCCTGACAGTATACAAGTACCTCTCTGTCTAACCCTTTAACGGGGGTAATATCCCCAGCCCCTATATCCATGCAGGATCAGGCTTTTTTAGCGCCACCCCCATATGCGCAGCCGCTAATGGAGAGCGTCGGACGTTTGCGCAGAGAAGCTCATATTTGCGCTATAAAATATTTTATGCTTAGAAACTAAAATGCAATATCAATACACAAAGCGTAAGATTATAAGTATTTATCTGCTCATTTTTGTTAGACGCTGTAGCGTTCACTAAACAGGTGATGCAAAACTGACTACTACTACGTATTTTTTATGCGCCTATATGATCCGCCTTCTGCATTCTATTTCCGGAATGAATATTTAATGAGCTTCATTTTGTACAACTTTTAAGCACGAGTGAACGAGGTTTAACATTGTACATTGTTGAGTGAAACAACGATCCTTGAATCTGAATCCGACTTGCCGTTTCATGCTACGAGCATAGTACAGTATTACTGTCCATGCAGCTATATATTGCGAATTTGTTAAATAATAAGTGATATTTTTGCCTTCTAATTCTAAGATCAATTAATAATAATTTGAAATGATTCATTTCAGGTCATTTGCGATGTCATTTGCGATGTTTTAATAAAGAATGTACCAGCGCTTTGCTGTGATGATAGTAATAAAATGTTAAATGACTATGGAACAACACTTATTTGTTTGAAAAAGAAAGTTTCACTTCACTTCAACTCCTTCAATCATTTTCTCATTCATTTCTCTTCATTTTTCTTATTTTTGATGGTCAAAATTTTTCCTTTGCGCACTGCGCAACTGTCTGGAAATTCTCCTTTGCGCGCGACCACGTTTGTTTGCGCTGCGCTAAAAAGCAGTGTGCAGGATATATGACAGCAGGCCCGTATTCAAGGAATAGGGGGCGGCCCCTCCTGGAATTGAAAAAAACAAAATAAAAAATTCGGACGTTTTTATGCAATTTCGCTCGATTTCGCACCTTTTTTGAAGATAAAAAATGCAATAAATTTGATCTCGTTAAAAATTTCATATCGAAAAATATTTAAATGTGTCGTAAATAGTAATTTTTGGTTGAATTGATGACGCGAAGCGCCGAAAATTCCAGCATTTTCACGCTGAAGAATGTCAAGAACCTGTATAGTTTCATAGCTGAAAATTCAGGAAAAAAATTCAGGTGTCGGAGGAATCCCCCCCCCGCCTTCACCCCCCTCCCCGGATACGGGCCTGTGTACATGTAACTGGCTCGAAATTTCGGCTGTGGCTCCCCGGCCACTTTTAGGGAGGGGGGTTAATGACCTCCAATTTTTGGCCACGTTGTTTCTTAAATAATTATTTGAAAATTTTCCACAACGAATCGCCTGCAATAATAAGAGTCTGCATAATCGTACAGTTTAGAAACTGCTTTCATAATCGTATACCAAGGGTGCTTATTTTTAGTGCTCTAAACACTGATCAAAATTTATTCAAAGCTCGACCCTTATGTCATTTCGTATTAGGTATGTTATTATTTGTTACCCAAGTTACTTGCTATATCTTTCTATTATGTACTCCATTATTTTTCGGGCATTCGTCTTCATTTAAGAAAGAGACTACAATTGAGAAAACCGGTTTATCCCTTACATTGGTTTTTTGTCCTTATCCTCTTGAGTAACGTTGTATGGCTGAGCTAAACAAATGTATACTATGGAAACTCGTGAACCTTGGACTTTCTATTTTTGACGTCATCAATATTTGCAAAACAACTCGCTCGGAAAGCGAATTACGAGCACTTTTAGTTGTTCAGTCCCTGCTCATGATTCATCAATGACACATTTCTTCAAAAAATATAGCAAACTTTTTGAAGTTTGGACATAGGTATCTACTGTAGTTACTTGATTTTTATTTGTTCTATACCATACATATAACGGCTTAAAATTTTGGGTGAATGGGGGTCCCGACCATTTTTAATTTTTAGGAGGTGGGTGCCGGGTGGGGGGATGATCCCAAATTTTTGTTTAAAAAAACGACCAAAAACACGTAAAACGGCCAAAAAATTCAATGTCTTAAAAAGATGTGGGGAGGGGGTTCAAAAACTTCCTGGTTTTGTCGGAATGGGGGACGACCTGCTTAGGGTGTGGGACACAGCGGGAATCTTATAGGAGAGGCCAACAATATGTTTTAAACTGCCTTTTTGGGCTCAAAAATGACGGTTTATGCGTCAAAAATAGAATTCTTCGTATGCTTGCTTGACGACGTAACTTCCTTTTAGACGATAAAAAAACAAAACATTTCATGAAGGATTCGACAGAATTTAATAAAATTTTGTCGAAAATTGCTATTTGACGCGAAGTGCTGAAAAAATCAGTCTGCTCAACTCACGGCTTTTTGAATTCGGCTAAGATATTTCTGATGCCCGATGTGCAAAGACTGTTAGGGACCGTCTTCGTACATGTACAAAGATTTTTGGGAAGACAAAAACTGCAAAAGAAGGTCTGAAACTCGCAGAAATGTTCGGCGCTTCGCGCCGAAATGAGTAATTGTGTGTCCTATATATTTTTACAATGGTAGGAATTGCATTAAATGTTTCGGCTAGGGATGGACCGGGTCCAAGTATCCGGACCCGGATCCGGCACTATCCGACGATTTTTCTGGATCCGGACCCGAAATTTTCAAAAGTTAAGACCCGGACCCAGACCCGAAATTTTCAAAAGTAAAGATCCGGACCCGGACCCGAAAATTATGAATTTTTAGGAACCGAGTCAAATTGTTTTCTGAGTATGCTGAGAAATAAGTATTTAATAGCAAGAACTGCTGGTTGGATAAATTGAAATATGCTTGCGCGAGGGTTTATATAGCAGTGAGTGATTGAGGTTTAACAAATCGGAGCGATGAATATTTTTCCCGAATTTTATTCAACTTAGACGTAGCGATGTGGTTTAGGGCATACAACTTGTAGTGCTTAAACATTATAACATTACGTGGATGGCTTCGAGCCGGCGGACCTAGGCTGTCGCAATTACCATTTAAATCTAATATCTTTTTGTATTTTCTTTTATTCATGCGGTATTATGCGTCACGTATTTTCTATTGAGGTTAATTGTTTTCGAGAATAAACATAGAAGCGCGGATTTTGGAGCGAAAATACTTTGTATATTTTTATTTGCATCTATTCAAATAGAGTATTAATCATGATGGCAGAGTGACGCTCGAAGGCTGAGTTTTGACATGATGAGACTCGAAATAGTTTATACTAGAAGCAGGGGCGTACGCAGGATTCGTTCAAGGGGGGGGCGGTCCTAAATTGGATTTAAAAAATATTATGCGTCACGTATTAAAAAAACGTTTTAATGAGCTATATACATCATGCAAATCCATTTATCATGAGCCAATAGGATCAAAGCTAGCTTAACCTTCTTTTGAACAGTATTATTGATTTTTTATTTATGATTTCTGATCATGCTACCCAGTGTTGTTTGTTTTGTACTCGGCAAAGATTTTTACCGATGTACAAAGACTTTTCGGGATCGTCTTTGTACATGTACAAAGATTTTTGGGAAGACAAAAATTGCAAAAAAAGCTTTAAAATTCGCGAACATTTTCGGCGCTTCGCGCCGAAATGAGTAATTTTGTGTTCTATATATCTTTATAATGGCATAAATTGCATTTCAAACGGGAAATGTCAAATTTTTCGGCGCTTCGCGCCGTTTTAAGACGATTCTTAGAGATTTTTGCCTTTAGAGACCCAGAAATTAGCTAAAATACACTACCAATTTTTACCACACTAAAATCGCTACTGTACCATATTATAGTACCCAAAAATGTGTGTGTGCAAAATGTACAAAGATTTTTGGGAAGACAAAAACTGAAAAAGGTGTAAAATTCCCGAAAATTTTCGGTGCTTCGCGCCGAAATGAGTAATTGTTTGTTCTACACAGTGTTTTTTTGTACAAGGTCCGTTTGTACATGTACAAAGATGATCCCTAAAAGTCTTTGTACATTTCATACACACAAATTTTCGGGTACTATAATATGGTACAGTAGCGATTTTAGTGTGGCAAAAACAGAGTTGTTCGATCTTTGGTTACGTATTTTAGCAATTTCTAGGTTTCTGAGGGCAAAAATCAGTAATAATCGTCTCAAAACGGCGCGAAGCGCCAAAAATTTGGCATTTTTCCTTTCGAAATGCAATTTCTGAAATTATAAAGATTTATAGAACACACAATTGCTCATTTCGGCGCGGAGCGCCGAGAATTTTGCGAATTTCGAACCTTTTTTGCAGTTTTTGTCTTCCAAAAAATCTTTGTTTATGTACAAAGACGGTCCCCAAAAGTCTTTGTACATCGCGAAAAATCTTTGCCGAATACAAAAAAACCGTGGTTCTACCTATCTTTAAAATGGCAGAACTTGCATTCAGAATGGAGAAACGTCAAATCTTTCAGCGCTTCGCGCCGTTTTGAGACAGTTCTTAATAATTTTCGGCTTAGTAACCCAGAAATTAGCTAAAATACACTACCAAAGATCGAAAACTCATTTTACCACACTAAAATCGCTACTGTACCCGCGAATTAGGAAAACATTTGTTTTTCCCAAGGGTCCCAAGGAAAAATGAAAAATTGGCGAAGTGCGTCTGAAACGCCGTCAAAACAGGTTTTTAGCGTACTTTTGAGCTAGTAAATTCAAAATTTTCCGGCGCTTGGCGCCGGATTTATTGCTTATGTATATATAGTTTTGTCTTCTGAATCGCTAGAAATCGTTCAAATTTGAGTTAGACATAGAGAGCATGTCAATCTTTTTTCAGCGCTGTGCGCCGGATTCATTCTTCAGCTATAGTTTTTGCCTTCTAGCTCATTCGAAAACAGCTCAAATTTGAGTTATGACATGGGAAACATGAAATTTTTCCGGCGCTTCGCGCCGTATTTATTGCTTATATATGTTTTCTGTCTTCTAGCCCGCTCAAAACCGCTCAAATTTTGACTTCACATGCAGAATATGTCAATTTTTCGGCGCTTGGCGCCGAATTTTCATTATCTGTATTGTTTTTCTCTGTTCAGCACAATGATTGAGTGCAAAGGCAAGAGATAAGAAATAATTCGTCGATTTAGTTATGAGAAATCAGCTTAAATGATTAATTTGCTGTATATCAATATGAAATGGGGTGAAAATTTTTTGAAATTTCTTCACCATCGTATAGATCTCGCCGAGATACGCTCAAAACTGCCTTTATTTTCGCCTGTCTCCTAATGGTTCTCGAGATATCTGGCATCGTTAAAATTCTTGGACACGTTGCAGTTTCTTTTTGAAATGGACACTCTTATCTTTGCTCATTCATTGGACCTATTGATCAATCGCCCGAAATCTAGTTTATTTTTTCGTAAAAATATTTTAATGTCGGCATGATAATTCTCAGTTGAAATAGTTGGTGTCGTCTTGCAAAAAACTAATTTCGTTCTTTTAGAATGAAAAATACCTAATAATAGCACCGCTTTATTATTACTCAAGCAGCTTAACTACGATTGAGCTATTTTATCCTCATTCATTCTAAAATTTCAAGACATCAGGTACTTCATGTTCCAAGTTAGCCTCTTAGGCTATATTTAGCACTGACAAATGACTCTTTGCTTTCTTTACTGCTAGTTAGAAGCGATCGTTTTCAAAAAATTTTCAAACTGGAGCTTCTTGTGCTGCTATGTGATATTTCCATGTTTTGTGCTCATTCAGCATATTCTGTTATCGCACTCAAGATTATTTTGTTGCTCTTGCAAAATTATTTTTGTCTATATTTATCGTATTCTAGCTTTGAAGAATTAATAAGTCGGGCACTGAAAATTTAGAATTCCATTTACCCATGTGCGTGACAGCACGGATTCCATAGTGTTTTCTAAGAATAAAACTTTCTTTTCGCTAGAATTAGGAGACTTCGTTTTTGTTATTATATAAGTTTATTAAATCAGTAGGTATTCGAATTATTGTTATTATTTTTATCTTAAATTTTGAATTCAGAATCTAATTTTCCTAGAGTGATTTAGAGGACTATTTATTTTGGTATTTATGATTTATATTTATTTATTTGCTATTTATTTATTGGTCATTTATGCTTACTATTTATACAAGTCTTTTATCATTTTGAAGTTTAATTTTCGTTCAGAAATATTGTCCATTTCGTTTTTGGACCTCAAAGCGATACAAACACCTGCGTCGAAATAGCATTTTTAACAGTTTTTGACCGTACATTTTTCTTCAGAATTTAGAAGCTTAAAAAACTTGTTGGAAGATATACAATGTCGATTTATTTATTTGCCAGGAAAGTTACTTAGCTAATGGAACGAAAGTTCAATGATCACTTTAAGATTATTTTGAATATTCCAAGTGAAACCGAAATTGTATGAATCATTCGAGCTGAAGGTCGTCTTAGCACGTAAAATGACTCAAAATCCCTTTATTCATTGTTTGCGCATAAATTCAAAGAGGCCCGCATCCAGGATTCGCCCAGGGGGACGGACCCAAGCCAAATTGGTTTATAGGTATACCTCAGAAACTTCATTTGGTTAGCTTGTAAAAACCGCATTTTCCTGCCTTTTCAATATCTTCCATCAATAAAGATCGAAATTCGAATGCTTTGAAAAAATTTTCTTCTAGCTGAACTCAACTAAGTGTACGAAAGTGGCGCTTTTTGGTCGCGTTTGAGGTAAAATTATGGAAAATGTGAAATTTTAAAGGTTAAGATTTACCAACAAATTGACATAAGCAATATTGCATAAGTTGCATTCTCCATTACTCCTTTATTTTTTAACATTGTATATTAAATCATGGTGATCTCTTTATTTTGCTCGAATCACGGGTCTTAGTAGTACCTACCTAAGTACATTAATTAGAAAGATACGTACGTGCTAGTCGTATTTCCAAAGGGAAGTGTAAATCTGGTTTTTACCATAAAACAATTGTCGTTTGTATTGATCATGTTCAATTTTAACGGAAAATATCAGGATTACCGTACTTTATTGATAATTCGGTCAGTCAATAGCGTCATCGCTTATAAGGGGGTTTGTACGTACTGAAATGACAGGTATGTAGTTACTGATTGCATAGGTTGTGTAAAGGTTAAATCAAGGCCAAATCTTATTATTAAATATATGATTTCACGTTCGGCTCCTTTCAAGTGGGCTTTGTTAAGGCTTTTCAGGATTAAGGATTTCATTGAGACTGAGGCTCAAATTTCGCGCGACATTCGTTAAGAATATATTCACTCATAATGCTTTTGAAATAGACATTCTATTTTCTATTAAATTTGGAATTGAAAATTTTCCTAGATTGAAATGGAATAAAATCCACAAGCTTTTAAAAGTTTTAGGCAGAAATATTTTTGCAAGTATTTATTTTAAATACCTACGTACTCTTGCATTTATTCAAATTATTATCCATGTATGCCACGAGCGCACATTCTGTAGCCCACCAACTTTTTTTGGCCATACTGCCACTTGATAATTTGTCGTTGTGCTGTGCTGTTTCTTTTACATGCTAGCTTCAATGTTTTTTCGTGTATTCGTCATTTATTCATGAAGTTTCTATTCAAAGCGGCTTCGCATTGATTCAATGAACACGACCATAATGATTTCGTTTCCTGTTTTTCGTACTTCGCCCGGGCGTGGAAAAACGTGTTAGATTTTCCAAGTTTTTGTTGCTAAAATTTTCTCTTTTCTTCTTTAGCTTGCTAGTAAAATAGAGCACGGTTCGATTCGACCCTTCGTAGCTTACAACTCATTTGATTACTATATTATCTGCATTACACGCGACTAATATTGTGCGACTCGTGCTATTAATTAATCGGATCGAAAATGGTTCAAGAGGGTCCTGCCGAAGTTGCTAAAGACATAGCTAATGACGTCACGAAGGTTCCGGAAGAGCAGTCACGTGAGTAATTTTCCCTAAACTCATTGCATTATGTTATGCATGCGATGCGGTGTTCATTGGCGCGAATGAAACATGAGGAACAAACCTGGCACGGCATCTTATTATCCCTTGCTAATGATTCGTCCTTATAGAATTCACGTGATTGGCACGTGAATCGCATGTGACTGCTTCGCGGCTAAGCTTAAAACCTCGCTTGAATCGGAAAATGGTGAAAACTGGATAAACTGGCTCATGTCGCTTTAAGGGGTTTCAGCGGCCGAGCTGCTAATTAAAAAGTTTTAAAATGCTTATTCGATTGGCTATCGATTGATTAATTGCTAATGTGAAAATGCTGCTCTGATACAGATGCGAAATGCCACTTAAAAGTTTTAAAGGAAAAAAACGAAATATAAATTATTCAATATTGATCGTAAATGGGGAAGCTCGTAGTCAAGCGAATACAAATACGCACACTTGCCAGAATTTCAAAATTCTCGTCTATAATCCGGAAGATCCCCAAAATTAGTTTTTGTTTTTTCGCGAGTTCTTTTATGTCAATAGATACAGCTTCATGAGAAATGTTGAAAAATAGTGTTTTTGTCCCGTTAAATTTGGCACTCCTTTAACCTTTGAAATTTGTTGAATTTTCAAAATTTAGGCGCTGTCTAGTACGATCACTGCGGGTTTAACCTAATTAGTATAATTAAAAATCAATCGCTTATTTTGCCTCTTTTCCTTGTTCAATAAATCCGTAAAAATTCAAATGTGAAATGCAAGTGTTTTGTGAGATAACTAATGAATATGCAATCAATATAAGTAAATCGATAAAACCTTAATGTACTGCTGGAGTCATTTTTCGTTAAAGCATCTTTGTTGCTGGATCGCAATTGTCGAACATCTCGTCTAAACAGGAATATAAAAAATAAATAAAATAAAACAAAATCTGAAAATCTTAAAAATAAAGATTATGTAAATTTGCTTAAACTTGACATATAACAGTGAGGATGGGGATCACTTACCCTAAATTGGTCGTCATTTCTCCCGAATGTCAGAAAGTGATTGACCACGCCGATTTTTCGGCGAAAACTTATGTTTTTGCCATTCTTCGTTCCTTTTTTTCTATTTTTGGCGAGAAATTGATATCATTCACTTCACCCATATCCTCCTCGAAAAATGGCCGGGGACTTAATCCTAAATTTTGAGTTGCTATATACATGTGGCTTAAACATTTTCTTTCAAATGGTAAACATCGCTAAAGAGGACGAAAATTACACTTTGTAAAAGGAAATAAGAACGATAATTGTTTCGATATGTTTAAAATACGATTATTTTCGTTCTCGTTAATAAAATAAGATGATATTTTTGGCAGGATTTATTATAAAATTTCGGATGTGCTAATGAATTCCGTTTATGGCGAGAATATATTAACTTAATAAATACTTACCATCAGACATGCACAGCATGGGAACTCTGGAATTGGCTGAAATTTTGGAAAGGCTCAAAAATGGCGTATACGCGGTAAAAACATCGTTTTTCGGCGTTTCTCACGATGCTCTATCTTTATTGAGCATAGAAACGGTCAAAAAATTCGAATAAATAGACTGAAATAGTCAAAAAAGGAGTATATGGCGCGAAGCGCCTAAAAGTTGACACTTTCCAGCAAAAAATTGCTAAAAACGCTCTGAACTTTTCGGAATTTTTTGGAAAATATCGAATTCTGGGGCTGATTACTTTTATGTGGAGGTTAAACCTTCGTTAATCCCCCAAGATCACGTGTATTTGTCATTATCATCAACGGGACGATTGCTTATAAAGTTTAAGGAAAAACTTGCAATAATTGATCGAACTTTAGACCATGATGACGTGGGTAGGGCAGCACCGAAATTCTGGGGGGGGTCAAAAAATTTTCAAAGGTCAAAAAATGGTCTTAAAAGTGGTCGTATGGTTAAAAAACACAATTTTTCGACGTTTCTCTTTGAGCACCATCCAATGGCATCAAAAAATCGCTCTGAAAGCAAAAAAATTTCAAAATTTGAATTCTGGAGGCGGTATTTCAAGTTCTGGGAGGTGCATACCCCCAAACCCCTCCTCCACGCCCACGTGTGGTGATGACTATAATGAGACGATAAATTATTTATCGTCACTGAAAAACGGGAGATAAGTATTTAGGAACGCTTAGTCAACGCTAAACGCGTTTCTTCAAAAGAAATGTGGGCAGAATAGTGAGTCTAGAAGGAGCCAGGAAGTTTATTTGGCGAAAATGATCTTAAAAATTTGTATACACTTTACAATGGCACAAAAACAGCCTTATTTGGTCGATTTTAATTTTTTTTCAAATAAAATTACTGATTTTTTTACGTGCTTGGCCTGAATTTCACCTTATTTTTTGGAAATATATTTTTGAGATATAAATACACAATGTTTTTACCGAAAACCCTTGTTTGCTTCATAAATATAAATGCAAGATGCAAATATAAATTTTTTAAATATGAATGTGAATATGTAGGTATTAAAAATCTCTGCAGGTACGAATGCGCACGAAGTTCTTTTTAGCATACGGTCTCCGGTGACTGCCTGCTCGCTTACAGTGTTACACTCTAACATGCTTACTCTAGTATATTTATTTACATATTTGATGACCATTCATGCAGAAATAGGCTTAATGCATTTCAAGCTTTGTTGCTATTAGCGAGCGCCCATTGTGTCGAAGTTTTAGCCTAGTACGTTCTACTTTAGGAGCTTATCCCATTGAATAGATCTGTTTTAGCGATATTTTTGCTCCTGCGTTTGGCATTGCTTTCAGCGAAGCTTTTAATCTGTTTTTTATTGATTTTCCATACAATAAGACATTGACAAGCCTTCTTATTGACTAGGTATCGAAAAAGTATTGCAACGTCGTGTTTTTGTCCAATAATTAAAAATGTGCTCAGAGCTTCCTTTTTAGATTGGCAAGATGTTTTTGAAGAAATATTAGTTTCATTATTTCCAGCTTTCGATTTTTCAGCGCGACGCAATCTCATTTTGCCGTTTATAAAAAAGAATTTTATGCATCTTTGTGCACTGTATTATGGCATTTTCACTTTACATTCTCGCGACTCAGCTTAGTTTAAATTTTGAAACTGTTGTTTTCGAATTTCAAGTATTTGAATTTTGATTGTTTTTTAATTTTCTAAAAATCTAAACGGCTGAGCTTGCTAACTGCCTATTTTCCTATTTTGTTCTGAGGAAAGGTTGCCAGCGTTGTACATAATTGATGCTAGCCATTTACGCAACGTGCGTATTATGATTTTATTTAAAAAGAAAAAAGACCTATTTAAGAATTAAGCACTGCTTCATTAAATTTTATTATTAAGATGGAATTCTAAGATTTAGACACCAAATTAGATTTTTATTTTGATTTATATAGATATCTTACACAAATCTAATTTATGTTCTGAATGTAGATTTTGGTTTAGATTTGACAAGTGTTATGGCTCATCCGAATTAATTATGATTATCCTTTTTCATGCAAAATTTTGATTTTATGTGCTTTTTGGCTGAAAGCTTGCCAATTTTCGGCTTTCGGTGTATTAACTGGCAACGAAATTTATGATGATAAACTTATTTTGGAAAGAAGACGCAATATAAATTGTTCGGCGCTGAGAATACTTATAAAAACGCTATTATAATGTATGCCTGTCTATTCAATGTATGCCTTTTTAAAATAAAAAAACTTTGTGCTGTGACTTCGAATTAAAAGTAAAAAGAAAAACTCATGTTTCGCATGATAATGGCTAAAGTACGGCTTTGACAAAATAGGCTAACCGCCTCTCACCTTCCTTTAATTTATAAAAACCCAAAATTGCGTCAAAATAATCTGAATATCAAAATCTCTCGACCTGATAGGTGGATTAGTTTTTATCATAAAAACTAAAGAAGTGACATATTTAATGCAGCAAAATGAGCTCAAAATGCTGAAAATACGCTGTTGCACGAGATAATCATTTAATTATCAGAAAAAACATGTACCGTAGTGAACCATAGGTGCACAAGGTCAGGGTTGGCAGTAGGGGATGAAATCCCAAAAATCCAAACAGTTTTTTTCAAAACAGTTCTCGATTTTTTTGCTGTTTTAACGATCAAAATGGTCAAAATAGCCTATAAAACGTTTTTTCGTGGTAATATCGCATTTTAAAAGCATTTTTAGTCCATTTTGATAGCATTATATCACTTTTAACATAAAAAAATGCAAAAATTTATCAATTTTTGGCGCTTTTTGAGTAAAAACTACTTAAAAGTAGTAATCTGGCGCGGAGTGCCGGAAAAATTTTGACGTTTTTACTGCTTTTACCTCAAAAATGATGCAAAAAACGGTCCATCGGCTCAAAATTGCCGGACAGTACCTGTCCAGCTGACCCTTCAGGGGAGTAATACTCCCCTCACCCCTATGTGCATGCATGCAGTGAACACTCTCAATTTCAATTTTTTCTTAATACATACCGATTTTTCAATTTCAATTTTTCAATTTCGCAAGCTCGGATTCTTATGCAACCGTGCTTTAGTTTGACCTTTTTTTCTATGAAGTTCATGGAACGCGTGCATCTTAATAAATCTTAAAACCCGATTTAGGCTTAAACTTTGACTAACAGGAGCAGAAAAATAATCTCAACTTTATTAAAGTTGGTTTAGCGATCCTGATTATATTCCTCTGCGTTATTTAGAATTAGACGATTGTATTTCCATAGCACTAATTTGTAGTACGTTCGCTTAATTGAGTCTCATCAATTTTTGAATGGACCGCTCGTAACAAACTGACTGATAAAAATTGGGCATTACTAAGCGGTTTATTATTGAAAAGCGGTTTTTTATCGCAACTTGTTAATAACAACATCGGTAACAAGCGTGTTTTTGTCACGACTAATTAGGCTTACGTAATAATTTTTTTGAGATGTTTGTTCCTTTCTTGGCAACTAAACACTGAATGTTTACGTTCGAACTATAATGGCATGAAATTGCGTCGTAAAAAATGAAATAGAACATTTGGGCGAAGGATTGTTGTTTTTTTCAGGAAAAAGCTTAGCGTTTCTCACTAGACGGCTACTTAATCTTTTTATTTTTTTGCTTTCCTGGCTGATATGTTAAAAGCGGCTCTCCTTCGTGCCTTTGCTCTCAATGTAATTAACGCGCCTTACTGCCTCGGTTGACGTTATAAGAATCAGTTCATGGCGCAATCATATTTGGGCAATAGCTAAAGCTTCAGCTCGTCTAACTGAGTACTCTCAAAGGTTGGTTGGTCCCCTAGTTGGGCTGGAAATTGGTTAAGAAAGCCGATTTTGTTCGATTTTCTACTATTATCTCATATTTCTACTAATCAGCCTATCCGAATGGATCCTTCAGTCCGTACAGTTTTTGTGCCAGCCCGTTTCATGGACGGGCTGGGATGAGTTATCGTCTAAGTGTGGGCGCAATGCTGATATTATTCGGATATTTACGTGTCTTCATGCAAAAGTAGCATTCATACGTGCACATGGGCGAATCAGGTGAGGGTAATACTCCCGCTGAAGGGTCAGACAGACAGGTACTGTCCGGCGATTCTGAGCTGACATAATATTGTTTGCATCATTCTCATAGAAGAGCATAGGAGTGTGGGAGGTATTCCCCTTCTGAGCTTTGAAAAAGTGATAGCTATACAGCGATTTTGGTCGAAAAACCATTGCTTTACAGCCTTTTTGGGCTCAGAAAATCAGCTATACAGCCTTTTTGGGCTCAGAAAACTAGCTACATAGTGTTTTTTGAGCTCAGAAATGCTATTCAGTTGTCTTTTCTGAGTTTCAAAAGGATATATAGCTATTTTCTTGACTCCAAAAAGGGATTAATAGCTATTTTATTCCAAAAGGCTATATAGCTATGCTAGTGATCCAAAAAGGCTACATAGCTAGTTTTCTGAGACCAAAAAGGCTATATAGCCCATTCTCTGACCCCAAAAGGACTGCAAACAATATTATGTCAGCTTAGAATCGCCGGACATTACCTGTCTGTCTGACCCTTTAGCGGGAGTATTACCCTCCCTGATTCCCCATGTGCACGTATGAATGCTACTTTTGCATGAAGACACTTAAATATCCGAATAATATCAACATTGCGCCCACACTTAGACAATAACTCATCCCAGCCCGTCCATGAAACGGGCTGGCACGACAACAGTACGGGCTGAAGGATCCATTTGGATAGGCTGATTAGTAGAAATATGAGAAACTAGTAGAAAATCGAAAAAATCGGCTAACAATTTCCAGCCCAATTAGGGGACCAACTAACCCTTGAGAGTCCTCACTTAGACGAGCTGAAGGTTTAGCTATGATCATTCTTGAGGACGAAAGCAATAAATTTTTTCAATGCTTCGCGCTATAATCATATTTTTTATGATTTTTTTACTCACAATCGCCCGCAATTGTGTGAAAATGTTCTACAAGCTCAAAATTTATCGTAAAGTTGACCAATGTTTTTCATTCTCTTATGTTAAAAATACAGTAAAAATAAACTAAAAATGGTTGAAAGTGCGTTATTAACGCGCAAGAGTGTTTTGTTTAAAGTAGGTACCTATTTTGACCATTTTCGTCATGTGACTAGTAAGTAAGGCGTCAACTCTAAATATACTGGTCCTAACTTCTAATATTTTGCTCCCACTTCTGCCCACCTGACCTTGTGAATCTATGGCAGCATTGCATCTGCAGCGCGATAAAAACCTAAAATTTTAGATCAGGTCAAACGGTCAGATTTAGAAGATTGGTTAATGGCTTTGTCTTCTGGTCAAAAAAGCAAAAACTTACAGATATTATGAATGACAGTCGCTTAGTGTGTTACTGAAGACTTTGCAATCTGTGATAGATTTTATGAAATAATTATACACATGTGTCTGAGTTCAATTATTGGAAGAACTCCCACATTGACCCCTCTTTCTTGCAGATATTGTATTGCATATTACTTGATTAATCCTTTTGAAGAATCGATGCAATCCGTAGCTTTAGTTGTTTGGTCAAAAATAGAAGAAAAAAACGTTTTTATGGAGTCCAGATTGGGCGTAACAACTTTTTTAGCCGATTTTTCTCGCTGTTTGCGGCCAAACATTGCGCAATCAATAACTGTACAACATGCGGCGACATGCGTTGAACGCAACGTCTGTTTCCCCAGGCGATTTCGATTCTGTTTCCATGATCAATGCAATTAGCCGCATTTTCCCGGCCGCTCGTAGATCCATAAATATAGTCTGTTCCGTTCACGGCCCGTTTTTGCTTTACGGCTTATTGCTGTAGCGGAATATTTTACGGTTAGGTTGTCTCTGTAGTCCTTTAGACGTGTCGCATGTTAAGCAAAACACAATAACAATCAACAGGCACGTATCTCTGGGGGAATAGGGGACTCGAATCCCCAAAATTCAGAAAAATCGGAAAAATAGGACTTTTTAAACGTTATTTTGTGCTATTTTTGGCCTTTTTGGGCTTGGTCCTCCAAAAATTGGTGTTGGTCCCACCAAAATAGGACGGCAGGTACGTGCCTGTACATCAATATGTAAAGTTTATTGCAATTAAATATTAGGAGAGCATAACTGAAGATGTTATTTGTGCATTGAAAATCTATCATAGTAATAAGATTTTAGCGAAAATGGGCCGTTTGGAATGGAGCAGACTATAGACAAGCTGCTGTAGTCCCTTTCATACATGCGTCCTGTCAAAAGTTCGGAAAGGAGTAAACCGAGTTTCCTGGTGGACGGGGTGAATGAATGATTGATTTTGCTTTGAAAGTCAAATTTCAATACCTAATTCGTAATATTTTATTCGTTCATGAAATTTTGTGGTTAAATTTTCACGAAAATAATTAACAATAAGGGCGATAGGATGATCTGTAACATGAAACATATACGAAATAATGAAATGAAAGTGTCTGGAGGAATTAATTTTATATTCCGCTGCTCGAAAATTGAAACTATACTGTATTACGTCATATGACGCTTTTTAATCGTTCGAGCAATAGGTCTGGTTCCAAAACGGCCTGAAGGGGTATTACCTTTCAAAAGTTCTGCTAGGGGGATACCCCATCATACACGGCCAAGGGAGTGGTAGCCAGAGTAAGGTGAAATTTAGGAATGGTCATATAGTAAATTTGGTCATCGTTTTTTCGCGCAAAGGTCTATTTGTACTTGTACAGAGGCGATCCCTAAAAGTCAATGTAAATTCTGTACACGTGCATTCTAGGTTAGGCAATGTAATATAGATTATTAGCGCGTTACGTGCGGTTAAGTGGGTTTCTTGACTTTTACTAGTGAAATTTAGCCAAATTATAAGTTTATCGTGATGAAAAAAACGAAAATTTATCAATGCGACGCAAAGCGCCGGAAAATTCTAATATTTTTATTGTACTGTTTTCTGGTAGAATTTTCGGCCCTTTTTCCGCAGTAAGCTCAAAAATAGTCTTGCAGCATCTTTTGTTTTCTCAAAAGCGCGTGACAGTACCCGATTATTCAAAACCTTAAGCACGAGTAATAATCTCACCATCCCCTTCCCACGTATGCCCATGTGTGCCCCCTGCATGTGTGGGAGGATAGTTACAATAAGACTTCACTAGCAGTCTCTTATAATTTTAGACCTTGTGCGTAAACGCTTTTTTGTTGATTGAATCATACTTTGCTCTCTACATCTTATAAGCCAGACCTTGAACATATTTAGCTTACCTATGCCCGAATTGCGCCCAACTTAGGCGGTTGTATATTTTGAAAAGTGCCTTATTCTGATAATCACAAATTTTCGTTTAAAAATGTTTGCATAAATTAGAATGTTTATTTTTTGTTGATCTTTCACGGCATTCGATAAGCCAGTGATAAGAAGTATAGGCGTTGCGCGACACATGCCACGTTTCATCGCCGATAACAAAGCGCTTCGATGTTGATTATTTTTCGTTTGTTACGAAGTAATGAGCGGCGGAAAAAGGCAAAAAAAGTTGTTGAATTTCGTGAGAAATTCGTGCTCGAAACCATTATCGCACTAATTTTCTCGCTGCTGGCCAACGGCCACGCGACAATCACGTGCGCGAAAATTTCCGCGGACCAATCAGCGGTCATTTAGCACGCTCATTCACATGAATTCGATGTTTGCAGACAATAAGCAATCGCGATCTTAATTCTAGGTTTTTTTAGTAGGTCCCACGCCTAATGTTTGTGTTAGGCATTCTTTCCATTTTTCGCGTACTTATCATTAACTCATGCACTCGCATTCAAAATCAGCCGGTTTGTGCGATTTTTCGGTGATTCACGGTCGATCGGTCCGTTTTTCGGCAATTGGCGTGAATTCAAAATTATTTACCCACTAGTACGATGGTAAATAATGCGTCCGCTGATCTTTCGGTGAAGTGACCATGTTTTATTTTGATTTTAATGATAGAGTGAGTGATAAGGTTGCTTGTTGTTCGACTCATTATCTGACGATTACGAGCTTGATGATTCGATTAAGTCGGCGTGTGTTTGCTTTGCGTATGGCGTATGATTGATAATATCAAAGTTCAATTTCGGCCATGACTTTTCTTCGCACGATGTTTATATATAATTTATCAATTTAGGCCAAGGAATGGCCCATGTTTGGTCCTTGCGCGTGAAATATAGCTCAGTGGCTCACCGTTTTTAGGCGTCGCCATGCCTAATGTTTATTATTTATTTTTTGGCTTTTATCTCGCGTTCTCTCAGTATAAAAGCAATCGGCAATGCGTCGGTCGGTCATTGATTCTTGATCGTAATGCTCTTTTAATTTTATTCGCGCACTTTGAACAATGCGTCTCATTCAAATGAATCCGGACAAGATTTTTCATTTGAAGCTTTTTTTAAGAAGTAATGCGGTCTAACTTTTTTGTACTTTCACGTTCACTTACACACGCGTATTAGGCCTAGTCGGCATTATAGTCTAATTTAAGTTCAATGAACGCCTGTTTGGACCTGAATTATGTTCCAGATTTTGACTATAAAAAATTTTAGGAATTAAAATCGGTCGAATAGTGCTAATTTTAGACGACGAGTGGTCTGGAAAACGGCTGGATAGTTTGATACATAGTTTTTCGCGTTTTATCGCCTATTAGTGTTGGATCCTCAGCGATATAAAATGACGTGTTTTGATTGCTAGCACGAAACAGAAACTTTAGTATGCATTGATTAAGTTCTCTTGAATAGCGTGCTTAAGAATATGGTTCGGGCCCTTTATTTCGTCTTAAACGAAAAGCATATCGTAAAAATATGACATGCTTGAATCATCGCTCCAAAGATTTTGCTTACTCGTACAGTGTCTGCTTTGGAAACAATAATCGGGCAGTCCCTCTTTTGATTAAGTTACGGAACTGATCTATGTTTTGCTAGCTAAGCGATCGAACTTTGTTTCAACGGGGCAAGTGTCCTGCAATAATTGCTCTGGTATTTTTTACGTCTACAATTTATGGTCCTCGACCTTAAACAAACTATGCATTAGATAAGAATAAATCCGAGATTCGTGAGCCGTTTTTCTTATTCTAAGCTGGAAAAATGCGGTTTTCTTCTAATTTTGAAGGTCATAGATGCACAAGGTCAGGATCGGCGGGGGAGGGGGCGTAAAATCTCGGAAATCCAAACCAGCAAATTTACTGTTCATATATATTCCCAGCAGAGCCGACCTGGGATAGCATGGGGGTCAAGAATCGAGCTTTTTCTGGGCCAAAATGACCTGAAAAACTGGTATAAGCGCTAAACTACGTTATTACACAGATTCCGGTCAATCTGAAGCATTTTTGAAGAAAATTTTCAATTTTTACTCGTTTTGGCCTTCATTTTGCCTCATTTCCCCTTGCGATTTTCTATTTTTCTTTCTGTTGGTGTAGTCCCCCCTCTCCCAACCCCCTGTCCCACGTTCATATCTGGTGTTCACTATTTTTTGCTATTCAAACTAATGAAAATGGTCAAAATAGCCTATGAAACTTTTTTCTGATAACACCGCAGTTTTAATGCATTTTAAGTCCAGTTTGATTGTATTTTATCGCTTTTAACATGGAAAAATAGAGAAATTGATCACTTTCTGATGCTTTATTTTGGTTGCATTTTATCGCTTTTATAAGCAACAAATGGAAAAATCTATCAATTTTTCCTTCCTTACTATAAAAAAATACAAATAAGTATTTGCCCGAAAATTTTTTGACATTATAACTGCTTTTGTCTTCAAAAATGATGCAAAAAACGTTTCATCAGCTCAAAATCGACAGACAGTACCTGTCTGGCTTACCCTTTAGGGGGAGCAATACATCCTATCCACACATGCACATAGAAGGGAGGGGGGTATGGGGTGTATAACCCCGTCTCCCTGAAGGGTCAACTGGACAAGCACTGTCCTGCGATTTTGAGCTGATGGAACGTTTTTTGCGTCATTTTTGAGGTCAAAAACAGTGAAAAATTTCAAAATTTTTCGGCGCCGGATTAGTATTTTTATGTGTTTTTACTCAAAAAGCGCGCGAAATCGGTCAATTTTTGCATTTTTAGGCAATTTGGACCATTTTGATCGTGAAAACAGCAAAAACTCGTGAACAATAAATCTACTCTTTTGGATTTGCGGGATTTCACCCCCTGCTGACCCTGACCTTGTGCACTTCTGATCCTATCACCTCCTTCCCTTTGTGCATGTATATGGTATGTGGCATATGCTCTCAGTTTGAGAAGCTGTGAGGCATTGAGCAGCGCTGTATAAATTTAGGATGCAATAAAATGGGAAGATAATCCGGAATTTAACAGAACAGGCCTTTTTGATGATAAGATACGTTTCTCTTGATTAGACGTAGATACTCGTATATACATCAGCTTTTTTGCCATTCTTGCATTTGCATTTTAGAACAAGTTAAAAAACAGCTCAATTTTTACGTTTTTTGGTAGGACTGACATTCGATAGGTTTATTAGCATCCTAAACTTAATTTTTGATTTATATTCGTTTTTTAAAGTTTGGATTGCACGTCGAATACGAATCGACTTCATTATTTGCATGATGAAAAAAAACGTATTGCAGAGGATAGAATGTTGCTCTGCGGTGTGTCAAAAAATCAATTAGCAACAATTCTCCTGATTTAAAAAAACACAAGGCAACGGTCATGCATTTTTTAAAAAGTAGATCTGATCGGTGCGCTTCAATTACGAGCTCGACATATTGTGTTTTTTGTTCTAAAAAATGTGATTTCCCGTGAGATTCGGATGAAAGGGTCGAAGCCATGAAAAAGAATTTTTATAACATGTCAAAGAACTCGGAAAAACAAACAAAATTTTTTATTATTTGCATCATTTTCACCTATGTTTCTTGACATAAAACCATTTCAACGCAAAAAAGTCGAAGGCGCCGATTTCGAGCGTCGTTTTCTGAAAGAAATCATGGCGACTATGGCGTTGTTGTCGGAAGATTGCGGTGTTTTGCTGGTCGACGAATACGTCAAATATACTAGCAATGAAAATGGCGTCACCAGCGATGAGAAACGGTCGTCATCGGTTAAGCCGTAAGAAATTTTTTGGCCCTTATTCATACATGTTCTGGTGGATGGTGAGGGCCATACATGTAACGACTCGAAATTCTGTGGGGGTCGCGGGCAGTGCTTTTTTGTACTCGGCAAAGATTTTTCCCGATGTACAAAGACTTTTCGGGACCGTACTTGTACATGTACAAAGATTTTTGGAAAGACAAAAATTACAAAACAGGCCTGAAATTCGCATAAATTTTCGGCGTTTCGCGCCGAAATGAGTAATTGTGTGTTCTATATATATTTATAATGGCAGAAATTGCATTTCAAAAGAAAAAATGTCGAATTTTTCGGCGCTTCGCGCCGTTTTAAGACGATTCTTAGTAATTTTTGCTCTTAGAGACCCAGAAATTAGCTAAAATACACTACCGAAAGTCGAACAATTCTGTTTTTACCACATGTAAAATCGCTACTGTACCATATTATAGTACCCAAAAATTTGTGTGTACAAAATGTACGAAGATTTTTGGGAAGTCAAAAACTAGAAAAATGTGTAAAATTCCCAAATTATTGGCGCTTCGCGCCCAAATGAGCAACCGTTTGTCCTATACATCTTTAAAACGGCAGAATTTGTATTTAGAATTGAAAAATGTCAAATTTTTCGGCGCTTAGCGCCGTTTTGAGACAATTTTTAATAACTTTTGGCGTCAGAAACCCAGAAATTATAGCTAAAATACACCATCAAAGATCGAAAACCCTGTTTTGCCACACTAATATCGCTGCTGTACTATATTATAGTGCACAAAACTTTGCATGAACAAAATGCACAAAGGCTTTTGGGGACCATCTTTGTACATGTACAAACGGACCTTGTGCAACAAAAAAAAAACACTGGTCCCGGCCCTTTTTGGGGTGCATGATAAATGAACTCCAATTTTTGGCCAAAAAACGCCTAGAAACGGCCGAAAAATTTGGTTTTTTTCCAAAAATCGGGGAGGGGGTAGGGGAGCATAGGGGACGCCCGCCTTTGGGTTGGGTTATCCCCCTATCCCCTTGTTCAGTATTTTGTGGGGACAGAAATAATTTCACCCCCCTTCTGATATGCCCCCCCAGATATCGGAATCCTTCGAAAGTTTTTGAAAAATTGTGCTGTTTTAAGCGTTTTTAGCTATCTGTTTGCTCTTCGCGCCATATACTCATTTTTTGACTCCCTATTTTTTCTACAATTTAGGCGAATATTTTCAAGATACTTTTCTCAATCCTTTCATCTTTATGTTTTATGCTCTAGAAAGATAGAAAGTCGTCAGAAACGCCGAAAAACTATGTTTTTACCGCGTATCCTTTATTTCAAACCTAAAAGCGGTACTCGAATATTTCAGCTTCCATCCAGAATTCCCATGTCATGCTTGCCAGCCCGCTTTGTGTAATTTTGGGCCTGATTCTATATTCGCTTATTCAATTTTATTTTTTGAATTTATTTATAATATTTATTACATAGTTTTCTGTTTATTTTAGATTTTGCACCACGCCTTTAAATCTTTGTTAAAATTCAGTGAGAAAACGCAAAAAATGGCACAAAAATGAAAATTTTCCGCTTTCTTTCTCCTTCGTCGTCGCCCGAAATTCGAAAGGGCCGAAAAATATTTTGGGGGGCATGAAGCATAGGTTCCTATTGATTTTCTGCCATTTTCGGCCCTGTAGACCCTTCGATTCGATTTGTTCCGTATTGTTCGCTTTTTCGACCGATTTTACTCTTTTTTGCTCATTTTATTTTTCTATTTTTCATTTAATGCTCAGAATTTTGCATTTTTGTTTCTGTTTCGTTCCGTTTTTCGTCCACGATTGTTCGATATTTGCGGGAAACTGGAGCATAATCTGCTTCGTTTTTGATTTTAAATTTGAATCGCGTGTAACTTTTGTTCGAAAAATATAGAAAAACTGATAATTTATATTTTGGCAAAAATTTTTATTTGTTTCTAGCGCAATGTTCGCAGATGAGCGCTGTTAAATTCAGCCGGATGTAGTCCAGACCATACATGATCTGGGGGGGGGTTCACCCCCGCAGAATCATTTTTCACCCTCCCCCCGCAAAATATTTTTCACCCCCCCCAGAATTGGCGATTTTTCAAAAGTTTCCTAAACTTACCTGAAAATTGGTAAAAAAGTGTCTTTTTAAGGGTTTTTGGCTATCTATTTGCTCAAAATCGCCAGATTTTCGGCGCTTCGCGCCATATATTCATGTTTTAAGCGATACATTGGTCAATTTATTCGACTTTTTTCGAAAATTTTTTCATGATTCTATGCTCTAGAGGGATAGAGAATCGTCAGAAACGCCAAAAAACCATGTTTTTTAACGCGTACCGGCCATTTTTGGGCCCAAAAAAGGCACTATTAGGTTTTCACCCCCCCTCCCCTTAGAATTCCCACGCTGTGCATGTATGGTCCAGACTCGTTGCGACGCGTACATATGCGAGCCTAGGTCGCGCAAACCGTACAGTGAAGATATAGGTAGCGCAGATAATGTAAAAATAAATAAAAAATAAAAAAAATAAAAAATGGAAAAAATACAAATATACAAAAATATTTTTTCGTATCATAAAAAATGGGCCCTTTTACAATGTAATAAAAAATATTATAAACTACTCTACACAAACGTCGATTAGGCCGCCGGCGACGACTGTAAGCGAGACGGCGATAGGGCAGGTGAGTGACGTCATCGCCAAGCGGTGGAAAATGAAGGACGAAATGTCCGAGCTGACCTTTCGCGGTCTGCTGATAATTTTGGAACACTTGCTCAGCTACGAGCTTACGAACAACAACGCTTTCGCCAGCTTCGTCGAAGCCCTGGGCTATCACACGGTGTTGTTTTGGAAAAAGGCCGTCCCTCTGTTGTACGACAGCGACATGGAGTACGGCACGAATTATCGCGATGCTCTGTTGTTCAGGTAAAAGGACCTATAAAAACAAAATTAACAAATAAAATAAAACAAAAAAATAAAGTAAAACAAAAATAAAAAATAAAATGAAACAAAAATATAAAAAATAAAATAAAAAAAGAAGAATACAAACAAGGACCTATAAAAACAAAATTAACAAATAAAATAAAACAAAAATAAAAAATAAAATAAAAAAAATATAAAAAAATAAAATAAAAAAGAAGAATACAAACAAGGACCTATAAAAACAAAATTAACAAATAAAATAAAACAAAAATAAAAAATAAAATAAAAGAAAAATATAAAAAAATTAAATAGAAAAATAATAAAAAAGAAGAATATGAATGCGAAGGTCGTATTACGCCGTTTAGTGCATTTCTTTCCTTATACTGGAATTATTAATTTGGTCGATTGGCCGGCTGTTTAAACCATTAAAATGGTCAGAATAGCCTATGAAACGTTTTTTTTCGTCGAAATGTCGCATTTCTACAGCAATTTAGTCCATTTTGACTGCATTATATCATTTTTAACACTAAAAATGCAAAAACTGATCAATTTAGGGCGTCTTTTCATTTAAAAGTACATAAAAATGAAAAATTCTGTCAAGTTTCTGCTTTTGACCTCAAAATGATGCAGAAAACGTTCCATCAGCTCGAAATCGCTGGACAGCGCATGTCCGGCTGACCCTTCAGAGGGGGATAATACCCCCTCACCATACACGCTCAGCATGGGAATTCTGGGGGTGGGGTGGATGAAATTATAAAGTGCCTTTTTTGCCCAAAAATGGTAGGTACCCGTCAAAAACATCGTTTTTCAGCGTTCCTGACGATGCTCTATGTTTCTAGAGCATAAAAACCAAAAATTTCAAAAAAAAATCAGAAAAGTCTAACAAATTGAACAAAATATAGTCAAAGCATGAGCATAATGGCGCGAAGCGCCGAAAATTTAGCACTTTTCGGCTAAAAGTTAGCTGAAAACGCTTAAAAAAGCACCCTTTCTACAAATTTCTAGAAAATTTTCGGAAACTTTGAAAAATCGGCAAATTCTGGGCGGGGGGTTGAATATTTTTCTGGGGGGGGGCTGATACCTTCCCACCAACCCTCTCCCTGATCATATGTATGCTCCTCACCCCCCGTATGTGCATATATGGATCCAAGACTAAATTTAGCCTGACGCTGTACGACGTGAACAACGGTCGCAATCGGTCGCGCGAATTATTCGCGGCCGTGCCGGGCTTGCGCAACAGCCTGATGGCCGCCGGCGCGAAGCGATTCGGTGAGGCGTTTCACGCCATGATTCAGCGGCGGCAGGGTTTGACGTCCGGCACGCCGTCGGCGGCGACGTCGCGTCGCAACAGCCTCTGCGATTCGTTGTCCAAAACGTTGCCGCTCGAAATCACGACGCCGACGTCGGAGTTCTTATCAGCTTGTCAAGTAATCTACCGTTGTTTATTTCGTATACAGGATGGGCCAAAAAATGGCTAGACCCCAAAGCGTATACGCGTCACAGCCCGAAATTTCGGGAGTGGGTCCTAGTTTAGATGGCCTCCAATTTTTTCCAAAACCACTACCAAAAACATCTGAAAACGACCAAAAAATTCAACTTTTTTCTCCAAAAATCGAGGGTGGGGGTGTAAAATTGTCCGGCTTTGGGAGGTAATCTGGATATGAAATTCGGTTCTTCTTGAATTTGACAATTCGAAATGTCCTTGTTTAAATCGGGTAAAAAGTTTGGCCACCTTTCGGCGATTCGGGTGCTAAAGCCATTTGTTTCCACCCTACAGGCAATCACCTCTGAGGGAGGGGGGTTTGGACCCCCTCCAAAATTCAGAAAAATCGGAAAAATGGGTTTTTTTTAAACGTTGTTTTGTGCTATTTTTGGCCTTTTTGGGCTTGATCCTCCAAAAATTGGTGCTGGTCCCCCCAAAATAGGACGGCCAGCTACGTGCCTGTCCCTACCTCGAAATTGTTTAAACCCCGGAAGCTTGTTCGGCTCTGTCATCAATTTGCTTACCCTTTTGTCGATGGTTTGAGCCTTTTTGCGTTTAGTAGGAAGGAGTACCCACTCTGGGCTTCGGCCAATGCGCTTATAAGTTTTTGGTGTGGAGAACAAAGGGTTCCCAATACCCAGTAATAGTGATGAAACGGATCCTCAATTTCAATTTATCCGGATCCGGATGCTAATTTTTGCAACTTCCGGATCCGGATCCGGATCCTACTTTTACAACTTCCGGATCCGGATCCTATTTTCTACAACTTCCGATCCGGATCCGGATCCACGTTTACAAAACTTCCGGATCCGGATCCAATATGAATGATCTTAAACTGTGCAGCGCATTAATGTACTGGTTAATAATTTGATATGCATTATCATCCTAAATTGAATATGTTCGCTATCATACTCGCCTATCTTTATCATTATAGACGTACCTCATTTGTCATTATCATTATCCCTCGCTATCATCATTATAATTGATTGTGATGAAACGAATTTTAAACAAAATTGGATATCTTCTGACACGTTAATAAAACCGTGGAGTGTGACAATTTGTTGTGAGTCGGGTGGACATTTTAAATGAGGCGAAATATTTTAAGTCACGTAGCCGTTTTTGGTCAATAATGGCTCGTGATCCGGATCCGGGTAGTGAAAATTCAAACTTCCGGATCCGGATCCGGGTACTTAAAATTCAAAGTTCCGGATCCGGATCCGATCCGGGTAGTTAAAATTCAAACTTCCGGATCCGGTCCGGATCCTGTAAACATCCGGATAATACCGGATCCGGATCCGGGTTCCTGTTTCATCACTACCCAGTAATGAAACGCAATACAGAAATTGCGGATTTTAAACAGTATTGAACTGGGGAGTAAACGAATCGCCGTCGCGCACGAACGACTGGCAAGTGGCCAAAATTTTATCGCACTTGCAATAAGCATATATTTATCTGACGAATGCACCTCGTTTAAAAATTTTGTGATAGACATGTACAAGTTATGATACATTATCAGGAGTTTTAGCCTTTTTTCGGCCCACCCTGTATAAAACTGCACAAAATATATATTAGGAATAGAACGTGACGTTTGCAGGTTTTCTAAACTTGCGCTTATCTCACACAAGTACACTGTGGGGGTGTATGGGGGTATAACCCTAACAAGTATTCTGGAAGGCATACCCCCTTAGGCCACTTGGATCAGAACCGATTGCTCGAAGCATGAAAAAGCGACAAAGGGCATCTAACAGTGTAATTTCAAGTAATACATATACATATTTTTCGTTTGATCGTGTGCACGTATGCCTAAACTCGCCAAATATTTTTAGTCATCAAGAATGGATGCTGCCCCCCCCCGCGTCTTAAATCCGCCCCTGGTTCCGGTAGGTACCCATTTTGTTCTACTTCGCATTCGCCGCGTGCGGGAGGAGTTGTGTTATGTTGGCGTTCGGTTTTTGCAGTCCCCTCGCTCGAACGGATCGTGCGACGACGACGACTACGAAGTCGACCGAACGTTGCACGCCAACGACGAGCATCAGTTGCGCGTCAACGGCTCGGCGCTGCCGCCGGTGATGGAAAACGGTCGCGCGACGCCGCTCGAGCAGCTGTTCGCCAACGGCGTCGTCGTCGCGGCGGCGAACGCGACGTCGATCAACGGCAGCGTCAGCGATGATGGCGTCGTCGTTGGCGCCGGCGTCGTCGCCGGCGCCTGTAGCGGCGTCGTCGCCGGCGCCTGCGGCGGCGTCGGCCGGCGCCGGTCGTCTTCGTCCAAGTCGAAACTGCTGCCGTTGCCGCCGTTGCTGATGAAGGCGTCGCCGCGTCCGGCGTTCGACCGTCAAACGTCGGCCGGATCGTCCATAGGCGAAGCGTCGTCGCACAGCGGCAGCGCTAGCGTCGCGGCGCCGGCGACGCCCGAAACCGTGATGACGGGCGGCTTGGTTTCGGGTCATTTTCAAGTACGCCAGTTTTTCCTCCCTCACTCGACTAATTTTACGCCATAGCGTTTGGCTGGCCTTCCGATTTTGGAGGAGGGGGGCGAAAATTTCGAAGTCGGACACCACTGGTGAATAGGCGAAAATAATGGCGTTTTTTGAGCTTTTCTCCGCAGGATCGCCACGTCAGAGGAGGGAATAATTTAGAAATTAAACTCGATTTCAATTATATTGGACGAAATATGTTGTATACAGGGCTTATAAGCTCAAAATGTGCGATCAAATCTATGCTATCGGTCTCTATCGGATACGCTTTACGAATTTTACATTTTTTCCTTCGGAATATCCTCGCAAAAACTACTCGTACTTCCAAAAAATTCCGAAACTAAACTATCCTCAAGTTTTGCTGAGGGTAGCTCTAGGCCGTGTTCTAGCATAGAACGTAGTCGCGCGCACTTTTATCGTAGCAACGTTAAAACATGCGGCGAAGTCTTGCATCATTAAATAAAGAAAACAGTATGCACAGTTCTCGCCACAAAATTGAAACGATTTAGTGTTCTTGAGGAATGAGCTGATAATTCTCCGTTTTTACTCTTTTTAATAAAAATAATATTACTATTGTTATTATTATATTATTATAATTATTATATTATTATGATAATAATTATTCAATATTATTATTATATTATTATTATTATCAGGCACGTAGCTGGCCGTCCTATTTTGGGGGGACCAACACCAATTCGGGTGATGGGGGTACGGGGTCTGAAAAGGCCAAAAATGGCACAAAATAACGTTTAAAAAGTCCAATTTTTCCGGTTTTTTCTAAATTCGGGGGAGGGGTCTGGACCCCCCATTCCCCTCAGAGCTACGTGCCTGATTATTATTATTAACGCAAGGCGTTCCTTGCCTTATGTTTGCGTTGCTGTGTTAAAGCATACGTGGACTTCCTACGCTATAATATAAATCTAGCAATTCTCAGCAAAACTTACGCAAGGACGGCCGCAAAGTTTCAAATTGCACTACGTGATCAAATCAAAACGTTTGAACGTTTTGCTTATAAAACGCTATCGACCGTCGAAAACGGTCTTTAGGGTAAAGCGGCCGTCGGCCAAGCGCCTCCGTCGCCAAAAAACCCCCGAAAAATGTTAGTCTCGTGTAAAAACACGAAAAATTTTAAGACGTTTTTTGGAAAAAATTTCCGACGGAAAAAAATGCGGAAAACCCGTTCCGTTTAAAAGCAAAAAAAAATGAAAGAAAAAACTATGAGGAAAAACTGAAAAATACTAAAAAAGCAAAAAAATGAGAGAAAAATATTAGGAAAAAACTAAAACAAAATACTTAAAAAGCGAAAAAATGAGAGAAAAATTTCAGGAAAAAAAACCAAAACAAAATACTTAAAAAGCAAAAAAATGAGAGAAAAAATTTCAGGAAAAAAAACCAAAACAAAATACTTAAAAAGCAAAAAAAATGAGAGAAAAAATATGAGAAAAAACCAAAAAAAATTACCGTCGTCGTGCTCTATTCTAGGAGCGGGTCATCAACGTGTCGAACGCGCCTCCCGTGCAACTCAAAAGGGGTAAGGAGAGCGGCGCGTGGGAATTGGGGCAGGGCAGCGGCGGACTGGTCAGCTGCTGCGAGCCTGTCATGGGCAAGGACCAGGAAAACGTGTGGCTCGCTTGCTTCGGCCCCGACGTCCGGTTTCAGACCACCCGATCCAGTATCAGTTCGCCCTTGCCCGCCAGAACTAATTGTCTTGGTAAATAAGGCGCCTGGGCGCGTGCCTTTAACAAGGGACGGGGCATGTGTGTTGCAGGGGAAGAGGGGGATTCCTATCCCAAAGTTGGACGCCCCCTTACCCCCTCTTCCCAGAGTCGGCAAATTTTCGACCCTTTTCCCTCGATTTTTAGCCAAAATTGCGTTTTTGGCCATTTTTAATGTTTTTTGACCGTTTTATGATGTTTTTTGACCGTTCTTAGCCAGAAATTGAGGGTCGCTTATGCCCCCCCCCGCTTAAAATGGCCGGGGACCCCCACCCGAAATTTAGAGCGTAGCCGACCCCCGCCATACATGTAATGTAATTGGGGAGTTTGGCATCCTTCGCATAAATTTGGACGTACCCCTATCCCATACCTGAAGTCATTGACTCCCTCCCGCGTGGTTTGGAAAAAACTTTCCTTTTTCTGGCCTTTTTTCTTACTTTTGGCCAAAAATTAAGGTCATACACCCCTCCCCGTTTTTTGGAAAAAAGTCACGTTCTTTGGCCGTTCTTATATTTTCGGCCAAAAATTGAAGGTCATTCGCCCCCTCCCCGATTTTTGGAAAAAAAGTTATGTTTTTTGACCGTTTTTTTGGTATTTTTGGCCAAAAATAGAAGGTCATTAACTCCACCCACCTCCTAATGGCCGGGACCTCGCCCAAACTCCAAGCTGTTACATGTACGATCCTGATTTTCATAGTTTCGTATGGCTCTTTCTGAATTTTTTCACACGCTTACCCAGCGGCGGATCCAGGATTTTCCTAAGGGGGTGTGGAGGGCGGTACCCCTAGAGGGGGGGGGGCGATACCCTGCTTGGGCGGAAAAATTATCCGTTTTAACCCAAAAATCGCTCAAAAATCCTTAATTCTGCGCACTATTTTGGACCAATAGCGGGGCGGCCCCCACCCCGCCCTCCCCCTAAATCCGCCCCTGCGCCCACCCCACCCACCCCATCATTTAATTATGGTGCAGTTATATACGTATTAATATTTTTATTGACGCATCTTTTATACATATTTTAAATACATTTTATGTACGTTTAATAATTAATTTTTTAAAAATACATATATTTTTATCTTTCGTATTATTTGTTAAAATTTTTTTAATTTTAAACATTTTTTTAATCCTTTTATATTTGCTTGTATATTACGTTATAAGGCTTGCCTATTATCCGACCTATGCCGACGGAAGTTCAAATAAGCATGCTGGAAGAGCCGGATAAAACGGACGACGAAGAGGCCCGGGAGGTCAAAGATCAAATGTCGCTGGTGGGCATTCTGCGCAATTACAACAAGGAGAATTATAAGCTAAATCCGGTGATGGTCGACGAGAACGATTATCACACGTATTACGGCGGCATTTCCAACGGACTACTGTGGCCCGCCCTTCATACTTTGCCCGATTTCATCGTCAAAGGTACCAAAAATTCTACAGTACGACCTATGTATCCTACGCTTTGACTAGTTCGGATTCGTCGATGAATATGGGCTTAGTTTCGGTTTAATCCTAGCTTAGACTAGTTTTAAACTTCCCTTGAATCGGCGTTGCTTCGGTCTAATACTAGCTTAAATTAGTTTTAAAATTCTTTCGCCTAAACGTTAATTAGGGTGTTAATTTAGTTTTAAGCCGAGTTTAAACCGGTTTTAAATTGTTCGCCGAATAGCTTATACGGTAACCTTGTTTTAAGCAACCGTCGTAATCGTAGGGGCTTAACTTCGTGGCGACACACTTTTAATTAGGGTTTAAGTTATCCCTAGCATTAGTTATTTTATTTTTCGGTGTAAATGATTGTAAGGTAAATTATAGTGTAAAGAATGGTGCAGCCTTGAACGCGCAAAGTCGAACAGGTTCTAGATAGACCGCTAGGGTAATTTTTAATAATGGGATTACCGTAATGCATATTCCACATCGGATTGCGTGTAATAACTATAGTAGTGTAAAGTACAACATTTTTCGACTAAGTCACTTTACACAAGTGCATTTCCCTTATTTTACGAGCAGCTTGCATCAAGATAATAGTGTAAAGTGTAACATTTTTCGACCAAGTCACTTTACACAAGTTAGCATTTTCCTTATTTTACGAGCAGCTTGCATCAAGATAATAGTGTAAAGTACAACTTTTTTCGTGTAAGTCACTTTACACAATTGTGCATTTTCCTCATTTTACGAGCAGCTTGCATTAAGATAATCGTGTAAAGTGCAATATTTTTCGACTAAGCCACTTTACACAAGGGTGCATTTCCCTCATTTCACGAGCAGCTCGCATACAGCGAATGACATGTTGCTTGCCCAGATCTTCATAATGCGCGAAATGGTCAATATTCTAGCTAATTTTTCTGGCGTTAAGTGGCATTACTGTAGCTTCCCTTTACACCACTTTAATCCCCGTTTATGCTTTTTTCAATGTTTCGTTATTAATGATTCATTTGGTTTATATTTATTTTTACAAGCGACTGTGTCTAAAAATTTATAGAATATTAATAAAAACCCAAATAAACATCGTAACCATTTGTGTCGCTAAATGGTCCATTGAGAATCTTAGTGTAAACCGAGCTCAATCGTTTAATGAAGTTTTGGGTTATTCTAATACGCGGGTCAACAAGTTTTCTAATGTTTCACTCGGAATTTGAAAACCGGTTTGTATTTTGCGCATAAATTATTTATTATAACTAATGAAAATTAATACAATACGTAATAATACGAATAGCGTAATTAATTAATCAAAATTGAATTCAAAATAAACTTGAGCTTTGAACAATGAAGTACGGTGGATCAAAGCTCACGTTTTATATTACGTTTCTCGAACGCATTTCCTATGGCTTTATAATAACGTGTATTGTTCAAACCCCACGAATCGCTTATTTTCGTCCGACTTTTTTGCTTTTGATTTTGGCAAAGTGAAGGACACGTTGAGGAGGAAAAAGAAAAAAAATCCCGAAAATTTTTTTCCCAATTCCTAAAAGTTTTACTTCGTCTAAATCCGACTTCAATTTTTTAAGGATTGGTCGAATTGATTTGATTTCTGATTTTATTGAATTTTTAAATTTTTTTTGACTTTTGAAAAATTTCAGAAAAAAATACTGAATGTTTTAAAATTATTCCAAAGTCACTTTTAGTGTAAAGGAAGTTTTTCCCGCGTTTTAGGCATTTTCGCCGCGAAAGCATTTAATTTCCCTCATTTTTCTACCATTGTCTATGAAATCGAAAGTTTTTCTATAATTTTTCGATTGTTCCCCCAAAAAAAATTAAATCCTATAAATTTTCAATTAGGCAAAAAGTTTAGTTTTCTGATTGGCCTTGAACACTTTATCCTAAAATTAGGTTTAGCAGTTTGAAATACTGCGCGTTATGGTAAAATTCTAATTTAACTCGGCGATAATTGAATAGTTTGAATTTCTCGGACCCTTAAATTCAAATAATTTCAAATTTAATTTCTTTATTTAACATTTTCGGACTATAAATAGATTAAAATTTTAGTACTAAACTTAATTAATTTTTTTCTAAAAGTCTGGGCTCTTATTGAGCGGTTGAAAATTTTCGGACTTTCAAATTTAATTTGGGTTTTATGAGATATAGCATCGTAATTCGACAGGCCTGAATTTAGGACTAGTGAATATTAAAATTATTCGGCTGCTTAAGAATTTTTGCTTGTAATATAAGATACGATGTAAGGATAAGAAATCATTGAAACTAACTTTAATTCGGTAATTTGAGAAACTCTGAAACGTTTTACCTTTACAGGTTGAAATTTAAAAAAAACTAGATGTGCAGTGCTCGCCACGAATGTTTACGTTTTAACATGCTCCATAGGATGATAGAGCTTATTAAGGAATGTTTAACACGTCGGTCGTGCGTGGGCGGAAATAGGGCCGACGTGTTAAACATATAACCCTAACAAGCTCTAGAAGCTTATTAAAGCGTAAACATTCGTGGTGAGTAGTGTACGTATATTTGGCTATTTGAAAGTGTCATGTTTATACCTATACCTACTTGTATCAAACAATTTAAGCTTATGTGACAGATTATATTTTTTGAACTGTTAAATCTAAATTTAGCTCGGTAATTCAAAAATTTGACGCTGGACTTTACGAGCAGATTGAAATTCAAGGCTAACGAATTTAAATGTACTTCGTTTTTTTGACAATTTTGGGCTATAATTTAACATATGGAAATCCAGGACCATTTAATTTTATGGTCCTTGCCAAAATTTCGAACCGAAAAATTTTGGCCCTGGTCCTAATAACCGAAATAATAATTTTGGTTATTATTTATCGACTGAAGTTTTAGGATTATCGCATTCGAATTCGGTATAATCGTTCGCAAATTTTCGGATATTGCACTCGGCTTATTTGAAAGGTTGAATGCCGGATCGTTAAATTTAAATTTATACCCGTTTATTTCAAAATCTCGAGCTGCGTTATGCGCGGGTAGACGATTTAATTTGGTCCTCATTAAACAATAATCGGGGCTTTAGTCTTATTGGGCTTAAATTTAATATATTTACGTTTGGGCTACAATTTGTATTTGGGCTGTAATTGGGCCATGATTTAATTATGAATTTAATTAAATCTCAATTCTTTAAACGTATTGGGCTATGATTTAACGACAAATTTATAAATGTTAAGTTTCAATTTTGCCATATTTTTCAAATTGCGGGCCAAAATTTTTTCGGGTCGAAATTTCGGCAATTTTTTAAATTGTGGGCCCGAAATTTTTTCGGGTCGAAATTTTGGCAATATTTTAAATCGTGGGCCAAAATTTTTTCGGGTCGAAATTTCGGCTATATTTTGGCATAGATTACGACGATCCGACCGTATTGCGCGATCATTGGAACGCGTACGTTCGTGTCAATTATCAATTCGCGTTGAATGCGGTGCGCAAAAGTCGACCGCAGGATTTTTTGTGGATCCACGATTATCATTTGATGTTGACCGGATTGATCATCCAATCGCTGGACGCCAATGTCGAAGTCGGCTTCTTCTTGCACATCCCCTTTCAGCCGCCCGACATTTTTTTCACCAAATTCAAAATGGTCGCCGAAGCGGTCGTACGGGGATTGTTGCGCTTTACTAAGGTATTAGTTAATTTAGTAATAATTAATTAATTAAGTAATTAATTAATCAATTAATCAATTAACAATTGATTAGCTATATAAGTAATTAATGGATAATATAAAATTTGACAATTTTTCGGACACTTTAAGTACATACCTGTCGGATTGAAAACTTACTAAATTAATCAATTAACAATGGATTAGGTATATAATTGATTAATGGATAAAATGGTAATTAATTCAAGTACCTATCGGATCGAAAACTTACTAACTAATTAATGGATGATGTAATTAATTTAATAATTGATTAGGTACGTAATTAATTGATCGATGAAATTCTGGCCAATTTTTCGGACACTTGGAGTACTATCGATTGAAAACTTAATAAAGTAGTTAATTGAGAATTGATTAGGTTATATAATTAATTAATGGATAAAATTTGGCAATTTTTCTGAAGATTTTAAAGTGCCTATCTGATTGAAAACTTACTCAATTAATTAATTAATTAATTAATTAATAAGATTTGGCAATTTTTCGGTCCCTCTAAGTACCTAGACGGATTGAAAACTTCATTTGACAGCTGTTTCTACTTTTGGAAGGTTTAAAACTACGACCGATTTTTGAATATTGAGTCGGTAAATTTCGGTAGGTAGATTTTCGGGCCATTCAAGACTTGGCCGATAATTCAAAATTTATATACGCAATCGATGAAATTTGGCAATTCACCGAGGCCGAAAATCATTGCATATTACGCATTCAGTCTTTATCTCGCCAAGTATTTTCGGCCAATGGGTGGGGGCGGTCGCCCCCCCCGCCCCCTCAAATTTGCCCCCGATACAGGCGTGACTGTTTTTTAGAATCTCCGAAAACCTATTAAAAAATTTATCTGATTTTTTTAGCAGGGGGGCTTTGGGTAAGACCCCACCCAGGGTTGGACGTCTTCTCCACCCCCCACACGTCAGAAAATTTCGACCCACCTTCCCCCATTTTTGCGAAAACTTGCGCTGTTTGGCTAATTTTTGGTGTTTTTGCCACTTTTGGCCAAAATTTTTTAATCTGTTCGCATTGAGCTCATGTTGTTTTTTTAAGCTCAGCTTGTATCCTTTTATGTTTAATTATTTTCCTTTTTTATACTCTTTGTCTTTTGAACTTTTTAATTCTTTTTTTCAAATTTTTTGTGCCCTCTCATTGTGCACGCGAGCGGGAATTCTGAAATTTTTAACGTCTCTAATTATGTGGGTGTAAACAAGACTGCAAATTCGAATTACTCGTAACGTTGGCAGTGTAAACGTATGCTGCGATGTTGGCTTGTTTAAACGAAATTACGTACGCACAAACATTGCAATCGATTATTAAGGCGGTTTAAACCGAAGCACCAATCACGATACCGTGCGCAGCAGTTGATAAGCGTATTAATTTTTATCACTGGCGTGAATAAGTATAAAAAATAGTTTAAATAAATGCAAAGATAGCGATAAGAATGTGAAGAATTAAACATTGAATATAAAGCAATAAATAATAAATATACATAAAAAACGGGATTAAGCATTCTAATTCGTTGAGGCGGAAATCGCTGTAAACTGCAGGCACGTAGCTGTGGGGGACTGGGGGTCCGGACCCCCAAATTCAGAAAAAACGAAAAAATCGGACTTTTTACACGTTATTTTGTGCTGTTTTTGGCTTAGACCCCCCAAAATTGGTGTTGGTCCCCCCAAAATAAGAGGGCCAGCTACGTGCCTGGTAAACTGTATACTTTAAAATTTTACAAAACAAAATGTTCAAGTCGTTTAGAAGAATTTGAAAGAAAAATATTTAGAAAATTCCTGAAAAAGAAAACTTCTCTCGAAAATTTTGACGTCAATTAAATTTAAATCCAAGATACGCATCAATATCAAACGCTGATATACTGATTACCAATATTGACTTGAATAACTTACGCTAACGGGTTTTGTGAATAAATGCTTACGTATGTATGGTTTTCTTTGCTTGAGCAAGTATTCAAAAAATATTGATGAGATCATTAATTAAAATATTTATTTGACTGTTGAGCTAGTTGGGTAGTTCATACCAGGGGCGGATTTAGGGGGAGGGGCGGCCCCCCCCCAATTGGCCCAAAATAGTGCGCAAAATTGAGGATTCTTTGAAAGATTTTTAGCGATTTTCTGGTTGAAACGGCTAATTTTTCCGCCCAAGTTAGGGTTCCGCCTCCACCCCTTAGGGGTACCGCCCCTCCCTCTTAGGAAAACTTTGGATCCGCCACTGGTTCATACTGTACTGAAACATTTCCAAATAAATGTTACATACCTTAACTCGACAAAAATTATGAAATTAAAATATTGGGCTGAGCATGACGTCATACGAGAAACGGATTAAAATATTGCGAGGGTTAGTCGACCGTTTTTAAGACTACGGTTAAATTATCTTCTATTTTTGGCTAAAAAAAGACAAAAAAGCACCTAAAAATGGGCTAAAAATGCAGATTTTGCCCTAATCGGGGATGGGGTGGGGGAATCAGCCTCTGGGGATTCCCCATCTCCCTCTTACATGTACGCTTGTCACTGACTGAAGACAAATATAGTTAGTTCATTAATATACCTTGTAACTCGCGATGTACCCAGTGGAGAATCGGCGATTTTTGTACAGGTGTTCGGAACCAAGACATGCGCAGCATGGGAATTCTGGGTTGGGGGGGTCGAAGTGTGTGAAGGGGCTGCATCGGGCTCAAAAATGGTGGTACGCGTCAAAAACAACGTTTTTCATCGTTTCTGACGATGATCTATGTTCCTAGAGCGTAGAAACATGAAAAAATTTGAAAATCAATAAACAGTCGGTTAAATTGAGCGAAATATAGTAAAAAACATGAGTATATTGCGCGAAGCGCCGAAAATTTGACTCTTTTGAGCAAACGGATAGTTAAAAACGCTCAAAAAACCACCTATGAATTTTTAGCAAACTTCTGGAATCTTCCGAAAAATCGCGAATTCAGGGGGTGGTGAAAAAGTTTCTGGGGGAAGGGTTGAAAATTTTTCAGGGGTCGAAACCACCTCCCCAGATCATTCAAGGCGGAACTCCTAATTTTCCTGATGGTATCGAAAAATCCGCCCTTAGTGCGTGAGTTTCTCTTCCTTCGATAGGTTGAACAAACATAGGTGGGCAGCACCGAAATTCCGGGAGAGGGTTGAAAAAATTTGCAAAGGTCAAAAAATGGTCTCAAAAGTGGTCGTATGGCGAAAAAAACACCATTTTCGACGTTTTTCATCGAGCACAATCCAATGGCATCAAAAAATCGCTTAAAAAGCAAAAAAATTTCAAAATGTGAATTCTGGGGGGTATTTCAACTTCTGGGGGTAGCGCACTCCCCAAACCCCCCACGCCCATGTGTGAGGCTGAACCATTTCTGATTCAGAAAATGTTCAAATTGTTAAAAATTCTTGAAAAATTTTGTATGGAAAGCGCGTGAAAGAAAAATGGTCGAAAGGCACAAAAAAACGCAAAACGTTGCTATGTGCGCAGAGGTTCTCCTACATTATGTAGTTAAACAAAGTGCATCAAAGAAATTCATGCGAAACCCCGAATAAACGTTTAGAATTTTGGCTAGAAAAAGCATATAAAACTGTTTGAATTACATGTTTCTACGCAATAAATCATAAAACGAAACCATTGTCTGCACAAAAAACTATTTTCTGACTATAAAATATGATTTTCTAGCTCTAAAAAATAGGTCAATAAATGTCATTAAGGGATGATCAAAATTTGAAAAATCATGATAAAAATGGCTAAAATTAATGAATAATACACAAATTCTTCATTGCGCCCGAAACTCCTTGGCGAATCCGCCGCCCTTGGATGTAGACAGGCATGTAACGGGGGATGAGGTGGATCCCCACACTAAGTTGTTTATTCCCTTATTCCCCCAAAGTCAGAAAGTTTTTGAACCTCCTCTCAATTTTAAGGAAAAATTCAAGATTTTGGCCATTTTTAGGTGTTTTTTGGCCGGTTTTAGCCAAAAATTGAGGGTCTTTACCGCCTACCCTATAAAAATGGCGTCGGGGACCTCCTCCCAAAATTTGGAGCCGTTATGTATGTATGGATGTAGCTATACGATTTGTGATATTAAAACGAAGCGGAATATAAGAGAAAGGATAAAAAATTCAAAAATTAAATATGAATACTAAAATATGTAAAAAGAAGAGAAATCAATCGGAACAGCGCACAAATATTCCAGCTTTTTAGACCAGCTTTATGTACGTTCACATAGCACAATGGCCGGGCCTTTTGAACAAAACAAACAACATTAATATAAATACTGAATTTTTGAAATTTTCTATATTTTTTACAGTTTTCATCCCAAAAAATCATCTGCTAATACGAAGCAGGGGTGGACTTAGGGGGAACGGGGGGAGGCGGCCGCCCCCCCCCCCCATTGGCCCAAAATAGTGCGTAAAATTAAGGATTTTTGAGCGATTTTTAGCGATTTTTGGGTTAAAGCAGCTAATTTTTCCGCCCGAGTCAGGGTTCCGCCCCCCATAGGGGTACCGCCCCCTTAGGAAAATCCTGGATCCGCAACTGATACGAAGGTTTGTTATATAAGTCGGTGATTTCTTGTGTCGTATAGGCCGGACGTTGTGAGCCAAGAAAATTTTGTTTCATCATAGACTCGTAGTAGCAATAGATTTTTTCTGAAAAGTCATAATTTTTTAGATTTCCAGAATTCTCTCAATTTTTCGAAAACTCAATACAGTATGCTACCCTAATGTAATACGTTTTGTGCGCTTATGTAGCTTAGAAAAAGCAAGGAAGACAGCAGAAACAGAAGAAGGAAACAACTAACAAAAGCGATCCTAAATGTACATATAACCGTGATCCTAGGGGTTTGTGGGGAGGGGTTTGGCATCCCCCTGAAATTTGTTGATCCCTCAAAAATTCACGATTTTTCAAGACTTTCCAAAAAATTCGGAGGAAAGGTGCTGTTTCGGGCGTTTTAAGTCGTCTATTCGCCCAAAAGCGCCAAATTTTGGGCGCTTCTGCGCAACACACTCATTTCTAGACCGTATTTTGTTTTGATCAATTTATTCCAATTTTTTTAATTTTTTGTAATTTTATGGTTTTATGCTTTAGAAAAAGAGTGAATCGCGAGAAACGCCGACAAACGATATTTTTGACGCGTTTCTACGATTTTTGAGCCCAAAAAAGCAATTTAAAGTTTTAACCCCCAGTCCCCATGCTGTGCTCGTCTGCTTACCATACATGATCTTGGGGGGGGTTTCACCCCCGCAGAATCATGTTTCACCCCCGCAAAAAGTTTTTCACCCCCCCAGAATTGGCGATTTTTCAAAAGTTTCCTAAACTTACCTGAAAATTGGTAGAAAAAGTGTCTTTTTAAGGGTTTTTGGCTATCTAATTGCTCAAAATCACCAAATTTTCGGCGCTTCGCGCCATATATTCATGTTTTAAGCGATATATTGGTCAATTTATTCGAATTTTTTCGAAATTTTTTTCATGATTTTATGCTGTAGAAGGATAGAGTATCGTCAGAAACGCCAAAAAACGATGTTTTTTAACGCGTACCGGCCATTTTTGGGCCCAAAAAGGGCACTTTAGGTTTTCAACCCCCCAGAATTCCCATGCTGTGCATGTATGCTGCTTACTGTATATGAAATGGACTACAGTACGCTACAGTGAGAAAACTTTCACCCAGGTCGGCTTCCAAACGCACAAGGATAGGAAATTTTTCGTCGAAGTCGTGCAGGATCGGTTTCCGATGGCCCGCATTCATTACAACGATAAAACCGACAAGCACATGATAACGTACGAGGGTTTTACGACCACTCTGGGCGTTTTTCCGGTCAGCATAAAAAACGAGGATTTCATCTCGGTGGCCCACCAGCCGAGCGTTTTGGAACATTCGGCGAAAATTCGGCAAAACGTCATGCGCCAGCGCAATAACGGCGGCAGATTATTCTTCTCCGTCGAACGATTCGACTACACCAAAGGCATTAAAGTAATGAGAGAAAATTTTTTAGGCCAGGGCTAAAATTTTTCGGCCAGGCTAAATTTTTTGGGCCAGGGCTAAATTTTTTTTGGTCAGGGCAAAATTGTTTTTGTCGGGCCAGGGCCAAAATTTTTTGGCAAATTTTTCGACGGCCGAAAAGCCGAACATTGGCGTGAAAAAGCGAACATCGTTTTAGCGCTAAAAATCGCGGAAAAAATAATTTCACAAGCGGAACTGAGGATACTGTATGGGTTTTCTTTTTTCTGGGAGGGTTCGAACCCTTCGCCCGTCTGTAATTACGACCGTGTTGTTGGGGGAGGATTTAGGGTTTTGACCGGATACACATTTGCGGTTGAGTTTGGGGCGTACACGTAACAGGGGGTTGGGGATCCCCCACCCGAAGTCGGCCGTCTTCCCCCACCCACCCCCGAAGCCGGAAAATTTTCGACCTATCCAATGTTTGGAACAAATCTATATTTTTTGGCTGTTTTTACGTTTTTTTAGCCAAAAATTGGAGGTCAGTTACCCCCCCCATAAAAATCACCGAGACCCCCACAAATCTCGAGCCATTACATGTAGGGTATGAGCTCTCTCCGCTGGAGCGGAAACGCTTAAAAAATTTGGGGAAAATGGGACAGAATTGCAAATTAGGGCCTTTTTTACTTCACCGTTTAATCAAAATTGCATTTGAGTTTATCCCAATTATATACCTAACCGAATTTTACTACATGTGTAGGTCGGTCGGAAATTGATATTCTTTACACTCAGATCGTTCTTAAATTTTTAAGTCGTCTTAAACTCGATTTTTCCTTTTTTTTAAAACAAACCGTGTTATATCTATTTCTGAGCGGTGGGCGGCCGTCCCCCCTCTACCATAGGTGGGCGGCACCAAAATTCTGGGGGGGGGTGTGCAAGATTTTTCAAAGATCCAAAAAATGGCCTCTAAAGTGGAGGTATGGCGAAAAACACAATTCTTCAACGTTTCTTATCGAGCACTATCCATTATCATCAAAAATTGCGAAAAACCAAAAAAATTTCAAAAATCGAATTCTGGGGTATTTTGGTTTCTCTGGGGTGCATACCCCCCACTCCCAGGTGTGCCCTCTACTCCCTCTAGGCCGGAAAAAAATTTTGAAAGGTAAGATAATGCACGGAAAGATGGAAAAATCGCATGTCTTTGTTGTCCAATCTTCAAGTTTTCGGCTATTCGCGCCAGACAAGAAGTAGCCAAAAAAACGATACTTCTTATAGCGTTTTGAATAAGGAAAAACTAGTTTTCATAAGTTCTAATTTTATGATTGCTATGGACAGATTATGTTGAAAAACGTCTAAAAATGCATTTTTTACGAGCTTTCCCGCCGAATTTTACGAGATATAGACCAATTTATATTGGTTCCGCTCCGCCCTTCCCTCCTTGGCCGAATCCTGGATACGGGCCTGTATTAGAGCTTTTCATTTTTTATCAGGCACTTAGCTGGCCGTCCTATTTTGGGGGGACCAATACAAATTTTGAGCGGGCTAAACCCAAAAAAAACCAAAAATAGCACAGAATAAAGTTTAAAAAGTCCTATTTTCCGATTTTCTGAATTTGAGGTGTCCGAACCCCCAATTCCTCTACAGATATATACGTGCTTGTGTTTCATTACATACTTAAATTTTTATTAATATTCACGTTTTATTCAAAATAAATTTCGAAACTTACGAGCTTTCGCATAGTCCGACGTTTCAATGTCTGGAGTAAGCGATACTCGATGCACTGGGGGATGGCGGACCCCCACCCCAAAGTCCGTTGTCCTCCCATCCCCCGAAGCCGGAAAATTTTTGACCCCCCTTTTTTGATTTTTGGGGAAAATCGATTGTTTTCGCCGTTTTAGGCGTTTTTGGCCAAAACTTGTAGGTTTTTTACACTTCCCCGTCTAAAAATGGCCGGCGGACCCCCCCCAGTCAAAATTTCAAGCCGTTTTATGCGCATGTAAATGGAAGCTCAGAATTTATTGATGGTGTTGACTGTTGATCCATCTTTTTTTAAGGGGTTTGAAGGCATATACGTAACGGGACATGGAGGAGATGCGATCTCCCACCCAAGCAGATCCAGGCACGTATCTCTGGGGGAACTGGGGTTCGAACCCCCAAAAATTCTGTAAAATCGTGAAAAATAGGACTTTTTAAACGTTATTTTTTGCTATTTTGGCTTTTTTGGGCTTAGTCCCCCCAAAAAATTGGTCTTGGTCCCCAAAATAGGACGGCCAGCTACGTGCCTGAGTAGATCGCCCCCGCCCCCGTTACAATGTCAAAATTTTGATCATTCCCCCTTTTTTTCGACTAGACACTTTCGTTTGTTGGCCATTTTGAATTCTTTTTTGCGATGTTGGCGAAAAATTAGAGTCATTAACCCCCCTCCCCCAATGGGCAGGGAATCCTTATATTGATATACATCTGAACCGTTACAGGGGCGTATGCAGGATTTTTTAAGGGGGGGGCGGTCCGAAATGGGTGACCCTATATTTAGGGATATTTTCGCTGGGGCGCCGAATAAAGTGCATTTTTTGACGTTTGCGAACATGCTCTTTCCGTTAAGCTCATAAAATTCGAGCTTTCCGAAAAAATTTTAATTTCCGCTGAAAAGCTATAAAAATGACCTTTTTTTCGCCGCGCTTTCCTAAATTGACGAAAATAATGATTCTACGGCGCGAAGCGCCGAAAATTTTGAGAATTTTCGATAAAATGATGCCAATTTTCATGCATTTCCTTACCTTTCCAAAATTATTTTTGGGCTGAGGGGGGCGGCCGCCCCCCCTGCCTACGCCCATGAACCGCTATATAACAATGGTTGATTGCTTCTAATTTTCCTTCATAAATGAAAAGAAACACCTCAAAATGGCCTGAACGCAAGCTTTTGTCCAAATTTTTTTTAGGTGAGGGGGAGTGGGGTAGGGTGGCGGGCCATTCAGATTTGTGCAAATGCAATATGTACATATAATATCAATAATATAAAATTCAATGATAAAATTTTGTATTTTTTCGAAATTAATGCGTAATTTTTGATTTTTAATAAAATTTTTTGATGATTTTGTATAATCCCGCAAATATGTTTCTAATTAGGAAAAGCTGAAAGCTTATACGGAATATTTTAATCGATATCGGGATCGAGTTGGCAAAGACGTTTTCGTTCAAGTCGCCGTTATTAATCGAAGATCGGTCGACACGTATCGTCAATATCAGGACGAATGTCAGGCCATAGTGGAACATTTGAACAACACTATCAAATGCGATGAAGTATGATAAAAAAACTTTGATATTTGTAAAGAGTTTATAAAACTTTTTCTATAAAATGCTCACAATTTTTTATATTGTGTTTTGCGTTTAAAAACGTCTGTTGGTTTGAAAGTTTTTTTGAAACCGTCGCGTCCGTGTTTTCGAGCCTTTTATCTTTTCAATTAGTTTACACTTTAGAACTAGTTTGTTTGGGATACTCTCTTCACATTGCCAATTTCAGAATTTTCATATTTTGAATTTTTCCTGATTTTCATTGCTGATTTACATTCTACGTTTGTTTTCAACGAATTTTCTTTATACTTATGGCTTTTAATCGGTTGTTACTTTACACTTGTGTTTTATTTATTGCTCATGCGACGCTTCACCGCTTTACATTGCGTTTTTTACTTTTCACTTTTTTCCTATTTTTTTACATAAAATGTTCTATATCGAATTGTTGCATGCAGTGTAATTGGGTGAACATGATTCACACAGTGTAAATTATAATTTTCATTAAAGTTCAGAACTACATTTGAGTACATACATTGTATACATATATGTATTAGACATACGTAAGCGTCGTAAATAAGGCATGACCCTCGGAGCATAGCATAATTTATACAGTTTATTTTATCAAACCTTAGATTTCAGGCTTTAAATTTATCGCATTGAGGTTTGAATCGATAATCCGTCTATTTCTTATTGTTAACTAGCGTTTGAGCCATATTATTCAATTGCGAATCGCGCCAACTTGCCCAATGTTTGTAAAGTATTTTTATACTTCATTTTAAACTTTATCCCGATATTATTTGTCTAATTGCTCGTCGTACATATAATTTCGACTCGTGAATTATTTATCATTCGTATAGGAACTTCCGAGCTACATACGTACAAATTTTGATTACATTAAAGAATTTAAATAAAGTTTAAAATTGCTCAAATTTCATTGGTAATTTTAACGTACAGTTAGTTCTCGCAACGAAATCTGAATAATAAAGAACTGATTGTATTTATTTAGGAACGCTGTTTCACCATCTAATCGCTAGAGACTTATTGATGAATAAATAAATAAATGAGTAAGAAATACGAAAAGAAAAAAGGTAAATAAATCGTGTACGACTCAGCGCGCTAATAATAAATATTGATTGTACACGTGCAATTCATATGCATAATATTGTACACATAATGTGCACACGAGCGCTGTCATCACGCGTCTATTTAAGAACGCGCGCTGAGTCGTAAATGGTTCGATCTGAGCGTTTAGTTCGCGTTTTCTCAAAGTAAAGCATGTCAGGATATTTTTAGGTCTACGGCGATTAAGTCTTAAAGAGCGTTCCTAAATAAACTCAAACGGTTGTTTATTGTTCGAATTTCGCGGCGGAAACTTTCGAATTTAGTCTTATTTTTTCGCCTAGGATCCCGACTGGCGTCCAGTTATTTTCTTGACCGACGGTCTGACCAGACCGAATTTGGTGGCTCATTATTTGGCCATGGACGTCGGTGTTGTGACCCCCGAAAAAGACGGCATGAATTTGGTGGCCAAGGAAATGATCATTTGCAATCCGCGCGCTTCTTTGGTCATTTCGTCGGGAGCCGGTACCGAACAGCAGTTTAGGTATTTATTTACACATTATTTACTTATTTTTTCCTTCCTTACTTATTACTCATTTATTGATTTATTTATTGTTTCATTTATTATTTTATTTATTTCCTGCTTTTAAACTTATCATTTTGATTTATTATTAAAGGATTATTTTAGAAATAATTAATTAATTAGAATAATATTGATAATTATTTATCGATTGAATCGATTTAGGTATCTATTGTTCTAAAAGTGCAGTAAGACTCGTTGATTTTTATCAATCATGATATTTCGTTCTCTTGTGTAAATTCATCAAATTAATTTTACGAAAATTGATATAAGCGTGAAATTCATTGAATCTATAAGTGTCTTTTTCTAATTATCTAATAATAATAATAATAATAAGTCTTCAATATAATTAAACAAATGAAATAAAAGATAATAGAAGAAGAAAAAATAAAAATAAATAATTAAATAAAAAGAAAAATAAATGAAGCATGCTGATAGTATAAAAGAAGCAAAAAGACCCGAGTCATAGTACGCATGTACATAGAAGAGTACATAAAATTTATTATGAGAAATTACGGGTTTTACGAGACGCAAGAGTCTGAGTGATAAAAACAAGAAGAAGTAAGCAGGAGTATATAAAGAAAAACACAAAGAACTTGAAAAGTCATATAAACAGACGAGGTCAGCAGCAATCAGGCGCAGTATGGGAATTCTGGGGGTGAAAACCTGAAGTGCCTTTTTGGGCCCAAAAATGGCTGATACGCATTGAAAAACATCGTTTTTTGGCGTTTCTGACGATACTCTATCCTTCTAGAGCATGGAATCATGAAAAAAATTTCGAAAAAGTCGAATAAATTGACCAATATATCGCTTAAAACATGAATATAGGGCGCGAAGCGCCGAAAATTTGGCGATTTTGAGCAAATAGATAGCCAAAAACCCTTAAAAAGACACTTTTCTACCAATTTTCAGGTAAGTTTTGGAAACTTTTGAAAAATCGCCAATTCTTGGGGGGGGTGAAAAATGATTCTGCGGGGGGTGAAACCCCCCAAGATCATGTATGGTCAGCAGAGAGCAACTAGGTCGCATGTACATACAATATATATATATATATATATATATATATATATATATATATATATATATATATATATATATATACATATATATATATATATATATATATATATATATATATATATATATATATATATATATATATATATATATATATATATATATATATATATATATATATATATATATATATATATATATATATATATATATATATATATATATATATATTAGAGATGTGCCGGGAGCCGCTCTTTTTGCCGATGTGCCGCTCTCTTTTGCCGGGGCCGGGGCCTGGCCGGGGCCTGTACAAAACATATACCCTATACTTACTAAGTTATACCAAGCATCCATGTTATTTCTATACTGACCTAACATCTTAGTATTACTATTGAAAGTAATTACGAGATTGCTTTAATGAATTTAAAGACTTAAAAATAAGCAGATAAAAGAGAAATAAACAAAAAATTAATAAATAATTGTGAATATAGCTGTTAGGCAAGAGAAAACAATAAGCTAAGCTGAACAGAATATGACTTTTTCTATAGTATTTATGCTGATTCGATAGAAAAAGAAATAGACGAGCAAAACAGTACAATACAAAAGAGATTACGATTACATTATATTGCACGTGAAATTAGTAACCCAGAGATTAACTACAACGCTTGAAAAACTCATCTCTAGAATATCAACAAAATCATAGGGGCGAAAAATGCTTGTACGACGAAAAATCATTTACCAAAGATTAGGGAACTTGCATAATCCAAATTAAAATAATATTTAAAAAATTAATTGAAAACCACACAAAAATGAAGACATTTGCTCGATCATTTAGCGCACAGCGCCCAGAAATTAGATGAAAAATCGCATATATTAAAGCAAATCGAATTGTATCCGGATGATAAAATATAGTTGCCCGTGACCCTAGCATTTTTTTAAGGTACATAAGTACACACATCGATTTATAAAACAATTTTACAGACACTGGTAAAAGTCCCTTGCATTTCAAACTTTATTGTCTAAGAATTATCGGTCAAACGTGCTTATTTTCGCAATAAAAATTGTTAATTGAGCTAAGCTATTCAAGAATGTATCGAATTGTTTCAATGCTCACTCAAATCTTGATTATTAGATTACCTGAAGCGAAACACAACAGTAGCCTAAGCTTAATTTCAACGAAATTTTGCTTATTTTTTGCGAATAAATAAATATTATGTTGCGTAATTCGGCAAAAAAGATTAATTTTGTTCGAAAATTTTCATTAATTTTTCATCGTTTTTACAGGCCCCGGCATCCCGCGCGCCGGGCCCGCAAACTGGGCACCCGGCGCCGGGGCCGGGCCAGGCCCGCACACTCAATATATATATATATATATATATATATATATATATATATATATATATATATATATATATATATATATATATATATATATATATATATGCATAGATGAGCAAGGTCGGACTTTTAGGGGGGGGGGTGAAAGATGGAAATTTTAGGGATTGCTATATATTTGTAATAGAAGATTTTGCAGCTGAAAAATGGTGGTATCGGCTCAAAAACACCATTTGTGAACGTTTCTAGCATGGTCGCATGATCTGCAAATACAAAAATTCAAAAAAGTTTTGGAAAAATTTTAGTTCAAAAAGACTATATAGCGATTTTTTCCGGTTCAAAAAAGACTATATAGCGATTTTTCTGGCGTTAAAAAAGACTAAATAGCGATTTTTCCCGGTTCAGAAAGACTATATAGCGGTTTTTCCCGGTTCAAAAAACTATATATAGTAATTTTTCTGGCGTTAAAAAAGACTATATAGCGATTTTTCCCGGTCTGAAAAGACTATATAGCGGTTTTTCCCGGTTCAAAAAACTATATAGCAATTTTTCTGGGGTTCAAAAAAGACTATATAGCTGTTTTTTCCGGCCAAAATGGCTATATAGCTACCAGTTTTTTAAAAGTTCAGGGGGGTACCCCCTATGCCCATGTATGTATATATATATATATATATATATATATATATATATATATATATATATATATATATATATATATATATATATATATATATATATATATATATATATATATATATATATATATATATATATATATACATATGTATATATATACATATATGTATATATATATATATATATATATATATATATATATATATATTCTAAAACAAGTTGAATTCAAATTAAGAGGTTGATAAACTAACTGTTTTAAATGAGAAACTGTCGACGTCGGTCTCACTGATTTAATTCATCGATGTGAAAACAAATTTTTATTATTTATTTTTTTTAGGAGGCAACGTATATAAATATTTTTTCTTATTCAGATTCCTTTTTTAAGTTATGCAGTGCTAGGTATTTTTTTAGTTTTGGCTCCGAAATTTATAAAATGGTATTTTTCATTCGAATGTAAATGTAAAATCGATTGGTTTTTGATTGAATTTTGGCAATGCAATCTGGTTTTTGATTCAACGTTCGAAAAACTTAAGGCTGGAAGCGTGGATCAAATTTTTGTAATGTTTTTCTATTTATTAATTATATCAGTCTCAAATTTTTCAAGGAGATGGCCATGCCTGTGACTTCTCCGCTTGAAAGCAAATTTCGCCAACGATTTTTTTGTCACACTTCTGTGAAACATGTATTTTTAGTGTGTAAAATGTAAACTGCAAAGCGACTATATAATATTTGTATATTTTAATAAATTTTATAAGTAAAATACGAAATGAAAAATTTGAGAGTGATAATTTATTTATTTATAAATATATGATAGATGAATAATGTAATTATAATAAATAAATAAAATGATAAATTTAGCAATTAGGCAAGATAAAAAAATCAAATAATGCGATTAAATAGATGGTTATTAATAAGCTAATGCGCTGCAGAATGGATCTTATTGATCATTTGCTGCTTTGAACTGATAATTATGTGAAAAGCTTCATTAAGTGCCCGGAAAAAATAACGGAATGATTTATAAAGTTGTAATTTAAATTTACATGTTGCTAATTAATTATATATTATTATATTTTATTAATTAATAATTAATTAATTATTTTTTGATTATTTTTTTCAAATTAATTATTAATTAATTAATATTTTTTAATTAATTAATTTTTTGTATCTTCCTTTTCAGCTCGGCCGGATTTTATTCGGAAGCCAATCATTGCTATCATCGCGTGACGGATATTCACAATGCTGGCGAATTTGCCGCCTCCCTCTACGCCGCGGCCATTGAAGATGCTTCGGAAGCCGGTTCGCACGGACAGAAGTGGGAATCTTTTTTAAAAAATCAAAAAGCAAAAAATAAAAAATAAGATCAAACAAAAAATGATTAACAGAAAGTACAAAAAAATAAGAAAATTTTATAAAAAATTAGAAAACGTCCAAAAAAGCAGGAAAAATTTTTTTGCCCGAAATTCGAGGGGTAGAAGAGAATGGAGCAAAAAACTTTGGAGAAGTAGCAAATGCAAAAATGAAGACGGTACGCCATTCGAGAGATGGGGCGAGACTTTTCGGGGGGGCTGATTTATACACTCGCGTCTAAATTTTTGGCCCGGGGTTGGATTTTTGAACCGGGCCGAAAAATTTCGGGAGAACGAAAATTAACCGTATTTGTATACATACATGCGTACTCATACGTATCGAAATTTAGGTGGGGTGGGGTGTCCTCGGCCACTTTTATGGGGTGGGGTAAATGACCTCCAATTTTTGGCCAAAAAACGGCCAAAAAACACCTAAGAATAGCCACAAAGTTCAATTGTATTCCATAAATCGATGGGGTTAAAATTTTTCTGGCTTTGGGGGGGGGGTAGGACGGCCAACTTTTGGTGGTGGGGGAGGATCATGTATGGTTGGGGCCTCCCCCGCCCTCTGTTACATGTGTGAATGTACTTAACTAGGGAAAAGGCGCAAAATTGGCCTTTGCCTGAAATTTTGATCTTTTGGACTCATTCGCGCGTGAATATTTTGCTGTTTGGTCTTGCTTTTCATTACTTCGAAAAATCGAAAAGCAAAAAATAAAAATGAAAATATCAAATGAAAAATGATTGACAGAAAATATAAAAAATGAGAAAAATTCAAAGAATTAGAAAATGCCCAAAAAACAGAAGCAAAAAATTTTTTGCTCGAAATTCGGGAGCCTTTTTTGTTTTATTTATTTTTTCATTTTTTTGTTCTTATTCATCTATTGTTTAATTTATGTATTTATCTCCGCTCGTACTTTTTGTGTTCCTTTCGATTTATTTAAGCGCTTGTCTTACAGGCTAAATCAGTTTTTGATGGACAACGATATAGAAAAATGGTCGGCCAATTTTCTCGACCCCTCTTGGACTCACGAAGTTATTCAAGTGACCGCTTTGAAGACTCTGCAAGATTTCCATTCGATTCTCTTCCAAGCTCGTAACGTTCGCCGAAAAATCGTCGATCAAGTACTCAAGGTACTTATATAGGTTCCGGCTTATTAAGTTTTCATTGATTGATAAGCTAATTAATTAATTAATTAACGATTTAATTAACTAATTAATTAATTAATTACTTAATTAATTAATTAGGTTAAGTAATAGTCCCGCATGAAAATTATATTGATAATCCGTATACGCGAAAGACGTCGGTCTTAGATTATTTCGTCGAAATCTACTTAATTCGGCTGAATGGACCGATAAAAATTCATCGACCTTTAAACATTGTGCTGTAAATTATCTGATTACGAAAACATAGGGATTTTTGCTTTTACTAGTTTAGCTCAGCGTGTGAATTTTCTTTGATTTTTTGCGTGCTTCGTCCGCTTTTTTATATTTCGTCAATTAATTTTTTTGATTGCGCTTTTTGCTTTTACGATTGATCTTTATTCATTGTTCGATCGTCATTGCTCACCTACATATTTTACCAGGTAGCTCATCAATTCTTAGAACTTAAAAACAAAAATCGAGAACATAATTCCGAAGTCTTCAGAATTCTGCGCTACGGCTAGACCCCCTCTTTCGAGTCTGCTTCGTGATCGCGGACAGACACGTAGCGGCTCGAAATTCTGGATGGGGGTCTCTGGCAAACCTTGTCGTGGGAGGGGGGGGTTTGGGTATGCGCCCCCCTCGAGAAACTAAAATACCCCCAGACACCAAAAAACCCCCTCCCTAGAATTCAATTTTTGAAATTTTTTTGTTTTTTTTTCTCGCAATTTTTTGATGCCAGTGGATAGTGTTCGGTTGAAAAATTGATGTTTTTTTGCCATACCACCATTTTTGAGGCTATCTGTTGACCTTTGAAAAATGTTTTTTCCCCCAGAATTTTGTTGCCGCCCATTCATGGTCTCCGGCCGTTTTCGGGGAGTCACATAAATTACCTTCAACTTTTGGCCATAAATGGCGAAATAGCACCTAAAATGGTCAAAACAATCAATTAAATTTTCTGCAAAAATCGGGGAGGATCAAGAATGTTCTAACTATGGGAAGACTTGGTTTGGGGGATACCCAACATACGTGTACCGGCTCGAAATTTGGGAGGGGGTCCCGGCCATTCTTAGGGTGGTGGGATGACCTCGCGTATTTTAGGCCGAAAACGGCCGAAAATTTCAATTTTTTTTCAAAATCGGGGGAGGGTCAAAATCTTTCTGGATTCGAGGGGGTGGGCGACGTTCTGATACCCAACCTCTTTTGATGGTCGTTTTCGATCTTTTCTTCATAACCTGAAACCCGTCGTCTTTAGACTATGCGGACTGAAAACAACTCTTCAAATATTGACTTTTTTGGCTAAAATCAGTGTTTTTCGATCGTTTTCGATCGAGATTAGTCGTCTTTTGGCGATTAATTTCGTTTTATCGCCTTTTTCTCCATTTTGATGTGCATTCGTCGATTAAAATTCGACCCGTTCTAACAAATTGTTGACGAAAAATTCCAAAGCAAGTGAATGACCCGCCGCGTTTCGTTTTTGTCCCGATAATTCAAAACCCGTCATATTTTGATTATGCGGATAAAACTTGTTTGAATCTCGGTTGATTGGTCATTTTTAGCGTTTGAATTCGTCTTTTTTGCTGTTCTCTCCATCATCATGTATACATCGACTTTCCATTGTTTTTTGTACAGGGTCCGTTTGTACATGTACAAAGATGGTCCCTAAAAGTCTTCGTACATTTTGTACATGCAAATTTTTGTGTACTATAATATAGTACAGTAGCGATTTTAGTGTGTAAAACAGGGTTTTTCGACCGTTGGTAGTGTATTTTAGTCAATTTCTGGGTTTTTGACGCCAATAATTACTAAAAATTGTCCCAAAACGGCGCTAAGCGCCAAGAAATTTGTTATCTTTCCATTCTAAATGCAAATTCTGCCATTCTAAAGATATATACAAGAGACAATATCTCATTTTCGGCGCGAAGCGCCGATAATTTCTGAGAATTTTACGCCTTTTTACATTTTTTGTCTTCCCAAAAATCTTTGTACATGTACAAAGATGGTCTTGAAAAGTCTTTGCACATCGGGAAAAATTCTTTGCCTAGTACAAAAAACCGTGCGACTTTCTGGCATTTTACGATAATTTAGAAAGAAACGTATCTAAAGCGACTTTCTAAAAAATCAAGACCTATCGTTTTTTGGTTTCAACGGTGATTTCAAAAACAGCCGTATTTAAGGATGGACATTGATAAAAAGGTAGCGTTTTTTCCAAAATTAAAATCCGTGAGTAAAACTCGTTAGATACTGCGAATTACGGAAGCATTGAGCATCAAAAGTTTGAACGATGTTTCGATTTCTACGATAATTAAACCAATCGTAGTATTTAAAATCCTTTTTTTACTTGGATCCGGTTGTATTCGGGAAAATTAATACAAACCTAAAACCCGTCGTGTTCCGGTTTTTACAAAAATTTTGAAGCAGCAATATTTGGAAAATCTTATTAACTTAGATCAACTTAATTTGAGGAAAAAATTTTCGAAATTAAAGCCCGTCGTGTTTCGGTTTTTCGCGATAATTTTAAATCAGTCATATTTAGTAGGGATGCAGCGGATACCCGCACCCGCACCCGCACCCGCTATTACCCGCTTCTTTTTTGGTACCCGCACCCGCACCCGCACCCGCTATTCCGAAATTTTTCTACCCGCACCCGCACCCGCACCCGCTAAAAATATTATGATAAAACAGCGGGTGGCGGATAATAATAATTAGAATTTACGAAAAGACAAAACGATTCTGTGGCAGTGGCACGTTAATGAAAAAACCAAAATGTATAACAGTGTGTTCTAACGTACCAGTACAAATTGGAAAAGCGAACATCTACTTGTAATGAGTCATATTTTTAGGTACCCTCTGGACTGCAGATACATGTTCAAGCTCTCTTATGGTTAATTCCAATTATGCGAATTATGCTTTTTAAAAAGAGAAGGGTCTAGGTGCCAGTCTTTACATGCATCAGTTCAACCACTCTAGCGTGCGTAGAGATATTATGCAGCAATGTATTGTACATTGCTTTTTTAAGACGAAGTAGGACGTTTTGGCACTGCCGTTTTGGCGCCATACTCGTTGTAATATTATTAATTATTTACATTTAATTTATGATTAAAGTATAATACAGATTCTGAAAGCTCATTCAATTCTCTACGTGATGGTGCAAATTACTTTTAAAATATCTTTGACTTTAATGAGATAATTAAACGCACGTAAAAATACACTGGATTTTCTACAGTTTTTCAGTCGTACACAAATGAATACTCGTCGATTCTGAATATATAATTTACTTAAAAATTGCTTCAAAATTAATGTACTTAGAATATTTTTTAAGTTGCTGGCGCGAAAACGTCGTAGACCCTTTTTAAGAAGAGAATGACAACAACAAGTGTCTAAACATTGTATTCTGCAAAGTGCAAATATATTACTCATATTGGTCAATGGTTCAATCATTGACAATTTACTTATCTTTAGTTTGCAAATTTAATTCATTGAGGAGTAGTCTGCAAAGAAAAAGACAATCAGCTTGAAGATTAATATGAATTTTGCACACAGTAAATAACTGCATTAAGCGGACAAAAAAATGGAGCATTTTTAGCCCTATTTATATTATGCTATATCTCACTGCTAAACCCGCCACCCGCCACCCGTACCCGCTATTTTTAAGGTGCGACACCCGCACCCGCACCCGCACCCGCTAAAGCAAAATTTTGGTACCCGCACCCGCACCCGCACCCGCTATTCCAAAAAATGTGCACCCGCTGCATCCCTAATATTTAGAAAACCGTATATGTTTATTTAGTGCTAGCTGTTTTAGAGAAATTATTTCAAAATTAAAACCCGGCGCGTCCTGGTTTTAACAACGATTAAAATTCAGTCGTATTTTAGAAAAAAAAAATTAATAGTTAAAACCAAATATGCACAGCATGGGAGTTATGGGGGAGTTGAATTCTAAAGGGTCTTCCCAAAAACGGTGGGTACCATACATGATGTTGGGGGTTTGACCCTTTCCCTACAGGAAAATTTCAACCCTCCGCAAAAAATTTCTCAAACCCCCCACTCCCCAGAAGTGGCGATTCTTTTAAAGATCCCGAAAATTCTTCATGAAATTAGTAAAAAAGATGCTTTGTGAGCGATTTTAGCTATTTGCTCAAAAGTGCCAAATGTTCGGCGCTTCGAGCCATGATATGCTCATGTTTTGACTAAATTTTGTTCAATTTGTTCCGACTTTTTTCATTTTTTCGAATTCTTTTCGTTTTTTCATGCTCAAGCATCGTCAGAAACGCTGAAAAACGATGTTTCCGACGCTAACCTACCATTTTTGGACCCAAATAGGCACTTTATGATTTGACTCCTCTTTCCAGAATTCGCGTGCTGTGCATGTACGGTGTGAACGCGTCAAAAACATCGTTTTTCGGCGTTTGTTACAATGCACTGTCTTTCTAGAGCACAGAAATATAAAAAAATTCAAGGAAAAAATCGAAAGGTTTAATAAACTGAACAAATTGTAGTCAAAATATGAGAATATGGCGCGAAGCGCCGAAAATCTGGCAATTTTGAGCAAATAGATAGCTGAAAACGCTTACAAAAGCAAATTGTTTACGAATTTTCGGAAAATGTTTTGGGACCTTCCGAAAAATCGCGAATTTGGGGTTAGGGGTGGAAATTTTTCTGGGGTCTCAACCTCCCCCATAGGTGCACAAGGTGAGGGTCGGCGGGGGATGAAATGCAAAAATCTAAAACAGTAAATTCAACGTTCACGATTTTTTGCTGTTTTAATGATCAAAATGGTCAAAATAGCCTGTAAAACGTTTTTTCGTGTTAATAACACATTTGAAAAGCATTTTTAGTCCATTTTGACTGCATTATATCACTTTTAACACAAAAAAATGCAAAAATTTATCAATTTTGGGCGCTTTTTGAGTAAAAAGTACTTAAAAGTACTAATCTGGGGCGAAGCGCTGGAAAATTTTTTGACATTTTTACTGATTTTGATGTCAAAAATGATGCAAAACAAGACCTGTTTGCTTAAAATCGCCGGACAGCACCGGTCTGGCTGACCCCTCAAAGTGGGGGGAGTAATACCCCTCACCCCTATGTGCATGTGTACTCCCCCTACCCTCAGATCTTGCATGGCTAAAACCCGTCGCGTTTCGGTTTCGCAGGGTCACGCGATCAAGCCGCACGCGGCGATTTCGCTGCGAAACGTGCGCCAGTCGCTCGAGCAATCGTTGGACGCGACGACGTCGCATTTGCTGCTGACGGCGTCGAGCGGCGACGACGCGAAAACGTCGGCCGAATTCGACGTCAGCGACGAAATTCGTCAGCTGGACATCGATTTGGATTTCATGAATTACGTTCAAAGCGATTCGTACGACAATTTGGAAACTTTTTTGCAAGACTTGTCCAAATATCATCCGCTGGGCGCCGAAACTTTCGTCGACGAATTGGACAACGTTCTCACGTTGATCAGCAAGGGCGACCATTTCGACGTAAGTGGCGCGCGGCTACAGTAGGATTTTTATTTTCGTTTTTAAATCTTTTTATTTTTGTTTTTTTTTTAATTTTTGGAATTCCTTTGTACTTTTCGTTTTTTACATCATTTTTTATTTTCGTTTTTTAAACTTTTTTAAATTGATTTTGGGTTTTTTTCTTACTTTTCGAATTTTTTTTGGTTTTTGAATCTTTTTAAAATTTGCTTTTTATTCGTATTTTCAATCACTTTTTTCGTTTGAGTCGGCGATTTATACGTAAGTAAGTGTAAATATCAAAATTTTACTTTTTTTTAAATTTTGTTATTTTTTATTCCTCTTTTTGTTCCAATTTTCTCTTTTTATGTACGCTTCTTCCTTTTGTATACTAGGTACTGTTTTACTCAGCGACAAACTGGGTTATCTCCATGGGTGGGCAGCACCAAAATTCTTGGGAGGGGGGGGGGTGAAAAAAATTTTTAAAGGTCAAAAAATAGTCTTAAAAGTGGTCGTATGGCGAAAAAACACCATTTTTCGACGTTTCTCATCGAGCACTATCAATGGCATCAAAAAATTGCTAAAAAGCGATAAAAAATCTTTTTCTGGGGGGTATTTTGATTTCGGGGGGGGGGGTATTTCAACTTCTGGGGGTGCATACCCCCCAGGCTTCACGCCCATGTGTGGTTATCTCTCAGTTGAACGAAAAATAAATAAATGAATAACGTGGCACATAATTAATTGATAATTTATTAAATGAAACGATGCGTAAATGTAATATGCAAATTGATGAATCGATTATTTAAAAATACATAAACAAAAACAAATTAATTGTAATTGGTAAATAAACAAAATAAATCAGCTTATGTACTTGTTTTATTTTTTAAATTATATATCGTTCAATGGTTTGTTTTTGATGACTTTTATCTTTTATTTCTTCATGTTTCGTAAATTTAAAATTTCAGTTGTTTTTTCCTTTTATTTTTATTCTTAAGCCTTTGCATTTATTGCTGTTTTCTGATTTCTCTGTTATCGTTTTCGCTAGAAATCGTGTTTTAAAAAGTTGAATAAGGATTAACGTCGCCGAGCTTTTTGGAGTGACGAATTTTCATTTCGGTTTAAATTGCTTTAGTTTACACCACATTATACTGTTTGGGTGCCTTTGTAAAAAGCAGCTACATTTCTTGAGGCTGAGCTTTCGGAATGATGCGTTTTAGTTTACACCATTTCACGACGCGTAATCATTCTGTTTAAACCGTTTTCCCAGTTTTTGACGTAAAGCCGCAGGCGGACTTTACTTTTCATCACTTTACACTGTATCGAACCAGGGCGACAAATTGTAATCGACGACAAAAAATTCTGGACCCAGCACTGTAGCGAATCGCACTTTTTTGATTCAAAAAATTTGGCTGATTTTGGCCGAAAAAATTTTTTCAGCAAAAAGTGACTTTGAGCGGAAAAAATTTTGATTTTTTGCCAAACCAAGTTTTATTTTTCAGCATTCGGCCAAAAATTTTTGATTTCGAACATTTGATTAATTTCTGCCGAATTATTTTTTATTTATTTAAATTTTTCTTACTTTTTATTTTTTAAATTTTTCATTTAATTTATTTTTTAAGTATTTTTTCTCTGACCGCGACGGCACCCTGCGCAGCTACGCGTGCACTTACGCCAGCAGCGTCCAAGGCGCGTACAGCGGGGTCATCCAAGCGACCTTTGCCAATCGCTGCTTTGTACTAGGCCTTCGATCAATATTTCTTCACATCTCAAAGCATTTGAGGCATCCTCTAAACTGGCAATCTTTGTGCTGTATCATTCTCCATTCAAGTCACAAAGCCATCAATCTATTATTCATAGAATTATAGTATCATTCTTTAGTATCATATTTGATATCATCAATCTTCTTTTTGTGTTTTAAATGTCTTCATTACATCTTCATCTATCAAGTGTCATTCACTGTCTCTGTATCTCATGTGTGTGTGTGTGTGTCATTCAATTGAACGCACATCGTTAGGGATGACTGCTATTATGAATCTGTCATATCTAGATTTGCAAAATTCTCCTCACCATTTTCATAATTGAATCCTCTCACAGAATTCTGAAACACCATTCTGTAAAGTCTGCAAGTGGATATTTCTAGCTTTGAGGATTTCGTTGGAAACGGGAAGCGGGAATACTAAAACAAGCAGAAGTCTCAGAATCTGCAAGTTTGTGATGTGTGTCCCCGTCAAAGACTTTTGAACCTTTGTTGAAAAACCAATCCCAGTTTTGGAACATTTTTCGTTTAATCGTTCTGAAGCTTGTGAAGTCATTCTTCCCTCTCATGTGTTTGAGGCCTTCGTTGGAAACGTCATCTTCTCCTCATATGCAGAGAGACAGTGTTTGTTTCCAGCTACAAATCATGCATTTTGAAGCTCTGTAAACGAATATAAAAACAAGTAGACAGCAGCATTCCCAGTAATTTCTCTGTGATATGCATTCATTCAACGCTTTCAATGAAGACATTTAGCCTTTTTGTCTTGAACTAGTGCACCATTGCATTCCTTTTTAAAATCAGGAGAATTCTGAGTATATAATTCTTCATAAAACAACATTCGATTGTAACACGTTCATTTTCATTCTCATGAATCATTAAAAATTCTTTCTTCATTGTATCAGATAATGGTATAGAACCCTTTTTGTATGCCTCTTTGTTTGGTTTAATGTTTCTCATTGCTGTCGTCAAAAGTTCAGGTTTGTTTGTCGATCATCATTGTTGGGACCATTTGGTTTGATAACACGAATCAAATCAATGAACTGTTGAAACGCTCAGGAATTCTTTCGTTGCTATCTCATCTGGTTTGCTGCCGTGTGATACGCCTGTGCTTCGCCTGAATGTTTGCAGACTCTTCGGCGGCATCTCTGATTTTTCATAATTCTTTGTTGAAATTTTCAATCTTCAGCAGGGATAGGATTCTTCTTTTGTTCCGTACTCCCGTCACTGAAACCAGTGAGGTTTTGTTTATTATCGGTTTTGAATGCTGCAGTTTTGGCCATTTTTCCGGTGTTTTTCAAAATAGTTTTTGGCTGAAATCAGATTGGCCTGTCAAAAATAGTTCGAAATTTTTGGGCGTGGGGTGTCCGCTGAAATAAATGTTTGAGAATGTTCTGCAAATTCGGTGCGTGAAAATTTTTTCGGTTTTTTCTGCAACTTTTTTGGATGCCACTGGATGAGTGCTTGGTGATGAACGTCGAAAAATGGTGTTTTTATCGCCATACCACCATTTTTAAGGCCATTTTTCGACCTTCAATAAATCTTGCACCCCCCAGAATTTTCTTGCTGCCCACGTATGGTCGCGGCTACTTCGCCCAAAATTAGAGCCGTTACGCGTATGATTAGGGGGCGTCTAACTGTAACAGATTTCTATAACACTTCTTGTAAAATATCGCACTTTACACTTCTTGGCTTTACACCAAATATACGTTACACCTTTGCTGAATTTTTCGACTCATTTTTAGTCACGCACAAAAAGTCGAGTCAGGGAATAATAGCTCGCTTTTATCGATTCTGCGGATCACTCTCTAATCGACGAACTGTTTTGAAATGTCTAATCAAATTGTTGTATATTTGGTGTAAAGTAATAGAAAGGTGAAAGAATTTTATACTACGAGAAATGCGCCTTTCTCGAATTTTTGTCCCCAGAGTCGATTCAATTCAGCTGCACGAATTTTGCCATGCGTCGTCGGTTTTCAATCATTCTGCTCTAGATCAGGGGCGGATTTAGGGGGGGGGCGGCCGCCCCCTCCCATTGATCCGGAATAGCGAGCAAAATTTAGGATTTTTGAGCGATTCTTAGCGATTTTTCGGGTTTAAATAGCTAATTTTTTCCGCCCAAGTCAGGGTTCCGCCCCTCCTTAGGGGTGCCGCCCCCCCTCTTAGAAAAATCCTGGATCCGCCACTGCTCTAGATTAATTAATTACTGAAACAAAAGCTAATTGTCTTTAAGGTTTCGTTTGTATATACAACTAGCCGCGTGTTTTGCTCATTGTGTCCTTTCAAATAATCATTCCGATTTCGCTGCACCCGTCCGCGTGATGCTGTATGAATAATTTAAATCTTTCGCTTTCAATTATATGCTAGTTTGTTAGCTCACGTATCTTATTTGTTCATTATTTTCATTAGCTACGCAACTGTGTGCAATCTCGTTCACGAATTGGATCCGGCCGGAAAGCGGTTGCACGTAAGCGATACGGGAACCGACATCAAAATATTGCTGAAGGCCAAATTGTCCGGGCAAACGTTCACGAAAGGCAACGGGATTAGGCTGTTTGCTCAACAAATGAAATTGGATCTGTCGCAAGGCAACATCTTGGTTTGCGGCGATTCGGACACCGATTTGCCCATGTTGCAGGAGGTATACAAAACTAACGTGAGGTTGCACGCCGTGGCGGATTCAGGATTTTCCTAAGGGGATGGGCGTACCCCTAGGGGGGAATCCTGACTTGGGCGGAAAAATTAGCCGTTTTAACCCGAAAATCGCTAAAAATCGCTCAAAAATCCTTAATTTTGCGCGCTGTTTTTGGTCGATTAGGGGGGCGGCCGCCCTCTTCCGCCCCCCCCTTAAATCCGCCCCTGGTTGTACGAGCTCGAGGTTGCATGAAATAGATCCCTTTTATGGATTTTCTTTGCGCGACTCCAGGGTAATTGTTGTAAGGATTTGTTGGTCGATTCTTGCGTTTATCCGTCCATTTTTAACTCTAGTTGCACGAACGAGCAGCCGCTATATGTCATCAGCTTAATTGAACGGTTGTTTGCTGTTTATTTAATTGGTTGATTTGATTGACTGATTTATAGCTCGATTGGTTGCAGCAATCATTGGTTGCTTGGTCACTTCGCTGTTCATTTGATTCACGGTCAAGCGTTTTAATTGGTGGTTTGTAGCTTTGTTGATTGGTTGCTTGTAATTTTGCCGTTTGTTCGCTCCTTGCTTATACATACATGCGCATGGTTTGTATTTGTTTGGTCTAGTTGTGTTTTGTTGATTGCTTCTTTCGTTGACCTGTCTATTTTTATTCTTGCATAGTTGCATGAATGAATAGCTGTTTGTTTGCATATTCAATTGCTTGAACGGTTGTCTGCTGTTTATGCAATTCGGTTGGTTTAATTAACGGATTGCAGGTCTGTTGGTTGCCTCAACATAATCAGTTGTTTGGTTTCTTCGCTGTTTGTTTGACTCACGCCTGATTCTTCGTGTATTTAATTGACGGTTTCTCTAGCTCTGTTGATTGCTTGCTCGACATCCAATTTATTTGTCTCGCTTCCTTGCTTGCAAATGCATATGATTTATATTCATTTTGTTATTTAGTTATTCTTATTGGCTGGTTCCTCCTTTTTTGCTTGGAATATTTTTAGTATGTTTGCTTATTTCTCCGTTTGGCGCTGTTGTTTTTGTGCTTGCTTGATTGACTGTTTGTCGCTTGGTTGCTTGATTGCCTCAGCCTTGTGCTGGTTGTTCGATTTATGATTCTTTGCTTGCCTTGTCTTTCGTTCAATTCGTGCATTTGGCTGTTTGAATGAATGATTGGCTAGTTCTCGCTCAGTCGGTCCATTGCTATTTGTTTATTGAGTTATGTTATAAATAAAATATCGTAAAATACGGCGAATTATGAACAAAAAATGAAAAATATCCATTTTAGAACCTAAAGTTAATTGGAAACGGCTTCGCGCGATTTAAAGTCGAATATTACGCTAAATTGCCTTATTTAATGAACCTCTCATTTCTGTGGTTTATCTTCCATAGTCTCCGTATAGTTTAAAGTCAAAGTTTACACTAAGTAGTCTTAGTTAATTAAATTCTTATTCCTATGTTTTATCTTCCTATTTCTCCTTGTAGTTTAAAGTCAAAGTTTACACTAAATAGTCTTTTGTACTTAATAAAATTCCTATTCCTGTGTTTTATCTTCCTATTCCTCTTTGTGGTTTAAAGTCAAAGTTTACACTAAATAGTCTTAGCTAATGAAATTCTAATTTCTGTGGTTTGTGTTCCGAGTCAATCCCTCATCACCTTACATTCGAGTTCGGTTTTTGTTCTTATCGTTTTTCTAGTATTGTAAAGTTATTATCAGTTTACACTAGCACTGACATAATTAGCCACGTTCTAAATTAGAAATTATTAAAAATTTCATAAATTAAAACTTAATGAAATTAACCAATTTTCTCAATCATGGCTTTACACTTCTAAAATGAAACCGTCTCTCAGGCATTGCTCATCAACCCGCAAAACGTTTACACCGTTTGGGTGACGGCCAACGAAGAATTGCAACAGAAGGTGATCGACGTGTGTAAATCGGTCAAAAATTCTAATTACGCCTTTGCGACGAGTCCTTTCGTAATTTTGGGCGCCATGGCCCAGGCGACGATTCGCGAGATCAAAATTAGACCCAGTGACACGAGTAAAACGTCCGATGATGAATTATTCGATTAATTAATTGATTAATTTTGTAATAATATCCTGGATTAATTGATTAATTACCTAATCTAGTTGATTAATCAACATAATTCTGAATAGTCGGCATCTTTGATCTTATATATTTATTTTCGTCTCGTCGTAGTCCCGTTGTTTTATTCGGTTCCTTTCGTTTAACAACAAGAAAAGTCGCGTGTAATGTTACTTTACACGACGTATTCGTATACCTCGGCCGAATCGAACCCGAATTCGCGATTGATTGCTCGTTAAAGTATACCAATGTTTTTTTTCCATTTCGTAATAACGCTATAACGTACGCGCGACGGGTTGAAAGTTTGGCAGGTGTTTAGCTCATTTTAAACATTGGTAGGGAAATGATTCAAAAAATTTTTTGAAAAATTTTAAAAAATGTGGAATTTTATCTCGTAATTTTTTGGAAAATCAGCGTATTTTCGGCTAAAATTTCGAACCAGATAGTATGTCGTCAATGTTCGAGATCGGAGCCCGTCGCGTGTATAACTAACCTACTGTATTCATTTATTTTTGCTGTTTTTGTTTTAACCTGATTTCGTTGGAGAACCGCATAAACTTTTTTCACTAAATTGAGCGTTAACTTGCCATATAAGTCGATGTTATGTAAAGCGTCTAATGTGTAAAGTAGTTACTTATTCGCATTCGTTTAAAGTCAACCAGGCATTAATTTACAGCAGTCTTTAAAGGCTTACTATGACTTTCGATGAAGTAAGGGTGTTTGTAGTTTAAACGAATAGAGTACTTTACACCTAGATTTCGGGATTCGAAAGGCAGTCGAAGTACGGGACGAAAACAGTTTACACAAAACAGTCGGCTAACGAAGCGTCGTAGATTTCTATTCCAACTAATAGTTTACACTTTGATTTAACTTTTTTACGCAAGACGAAAGTCTAACTTGGGAAGTATAAAAAGTCAGGTACAAACTTTACATCAACTTTATGAAGACAGCATTTTAAAACTAACATAAAGGCTTTTGGCTAAATTATTTAAAAAACCACCAGCTTATGCGGCCGTTTGTGTTTATTTATTTAGCGTGGATGACTCTAAATAATGCCAAAATAATTTGATTGTAAACCCCAGAATCATCATGGTGTAAACCACTTGTTTTTGGCTTTGCTAAATGAAAAAAATTTTTACAATCATGATGCAAATATGACGGTTTGATCTGTTGTGTAGACAAGTTTTGATCGGTTTAAACATCGTTTTGGGTTTTGTAAGGACAGTAACGTAACTGGCCTTCTGAATTTCCGGAAACGAAAATTTTGAAGTCAAATATCTCAGCTAATACTTGTAGACAAATAAACATAATGGTATATTCGAGCGTCTCTCAGCGACCCCTAATTACTGGAGAATAAATAATTTACATACATGTAACGGCTAGAAATTTAGAGGGGTTGGCCATTTTTAGGGGGAGGTAAATGACTTTCTTATTTTTGGTCAAAAATGGCCAAAAAACAGCCGAAAAATTTGATGAAGAAAGACCTAAAAATTCATTTTGAAGGCGCTCGAAAATTCTGGGCCTATTAGCCTTAAAAGCTTACTAAAATCTAATTTAACGGTCTTTCTTATACGCTTCAAGAATTTTTAACTTTTCTCTTAGGGGGCCATTACAAAAATACTCGCACTTTTAAAATTTGGGGGACTAGTCCCCCTATCCCCCACAGCTGCGTGCCTGTGTTAGGGGATAGTCAATATTTACAATTCTGGCAAGGGAGCTCGCTCGTTGCTTGAATATCTGCCGCCAGGTTTTACAATGTAACGCATAACCGGTCATTTAATTGTTGATCGATCGTACGCCACTAAATTAAGTGTGTGCATATTGAATGAATTTTCACTGTCATCATGTATCCCGTGCAGACGTTTTTTTAAGTTTCTAATCCTTTTCATTTAATGTCGAACAATTTACGCGTCGTTGTTGTAAATGGAAGGCTTCGTTTGTGCTTTACATCAACAATTTAAAGCGTTTAGATGTGTCTCCTTTACACTATGTTTCAACAGGACATTTTTTGCTTTACACTGACTTCAAAATTATCCCTTCATGTACTTAAATTGCTTGATTTTTGACAAATATTCCAATTTTTGACAGTATTTCATCTTTTTGGGTCTGGATCCGAATTATTCCCTAAATTATATTTTCATTTATTTTTTTACGCAAATGTTAATGCTAATAGATAGAGTAAGATGAGAAAGGCTGAGAAATTGTGTTTTGCCTAGCCATCAATTTTTCGGCACTCTTTTTGACCCCTAAAGTTTTTGGACCAGCCAGACCCCATCAGAATTTAGGCACGGCCTGTGTGTTTATAATACATTTTATAAGAATTCTAAATCATTGCTAACTTCAGTTTATTGTTTAAGATGGTAACGTAGTCTTCTCCACACATGAGGGGTTTGGGGAGTTTGTTCCTCCACCTCTTGAAGTTGGAAACCCCCTCCCAGATTACTGTAGACCCCAGAATTCTATTTTTAGTAACATTTTTGTCAATTTTACCCATCCTGACTCCCAGAACTTTCTTGCTGCCCACGTATGGTCTTCCCCATTCATTAGCTCTTGTGTATTTTTTACGAGTACAATTTCAGAGCGTTTTTGGCGATCAGATGACGATGATCCTTCGTGTTTGCTTAATGTACATAAGGTAATTTCGATCTCTGTGAGATTTTCATGTTCGTCATTTGATTTAGCTCGCTGCTGTAGCTTATTATTTGTTATACATGTATTTTGAATTGTGTGAATTTATTTCGTAATAGTGCGTGTTCCCGCCTTTTGCAAATTTATCGTGATAGTCGACTGGGCGGATCCGAAATTTCAATAAAAAGCTGTGATTACCGTGTGGACCGTACATGTGACCATACGTGGGCAGCAAGAAAATTCTGGGGGGGTGGGGTGCAAGATTTTTCAAAGGTAAAAAAATGGTCTCAAACATAAAGGTATGGCGAAGAAGACACCATATTTCAACGTTTCCCGTCGAGCGCTATCCATTGGCATCAAAGAATGGCGAAAAAACAAACAAAAAAATTCAAGAATTGTATTCAAGGGGTATTTCGGTCTTCTGGTGGATGCATAAGCCCACGCCTACGTGTGCATGTAAGTGGCGGATCAATGGATCTCAAAATCAGAAAATCTTCGACCCTCTCTAAATTTAGCCAAAACTTGCGTCTTTTGATTATTTTCAGGTGCTTTTTTACCGTTTTTGGCCATAAAATTGGACTTGATTTACCTCCTCCTCTTCAATAAATGGAGCATTGTACCGAACATATCAAAATTTTGGGTTGGGATGCGAAGTGCAGACGTAGGCAACGAGTTCTGGGAATATCAATGAGCAAAAATCGTGAAAAACACGCCGAAAAGTCATTGCTGCAACTTCAAATCTTCCTACATGTTTGAATGTATACGGCCATTTTTTTGATGTGACTAAATCTATTTTTTGGCCAAAAATGAATACAAAAACACCTGAAATTCGCGTTTTCGCCATTCCTAAATTCGATAGACCCCCAGAATGGAATTTTGTAGCTATTTTCGGAAGTTTGGCCCCAACGGACCTCCCAGAATTTTCCTACTTATGTATTTTTTATAAATTTTTATGCTTTCATATATCTTTTTTTATTTTTTACCCAAAAAATTTATTCGCTGTTTTGGCCTGTTTTGTCTAATTTTTCTACAGAAAATGTTCCTTTTCCATATAAATAACTCTTTTCAATCTTTATTTTGTGCGTTTTGAAAATAACTTGCTTTCTTTCCAGCTCGAAATGAATGAACCCGGTAAGAATTTAGAATACGGTAAACAGTGTCGTAAATTTTCTAAAAATGCTATCATTCTTTGTTTTGGACTTTACAACGCACTCATCTTCAAACCGCGTATCGCGTTATTTTCTCTAACCCGATTGTTTTCCGCTCTTAATTTCAACGGATGGTATTTTCGATGTTACTATCTTCCTAATAAAAGTGGTTTCACCAAAGTCGTATATCTAACATGCCGGCTCTAAAAAGACTGAAGCCTGTTAGCGTGCCGTCCAGATAACGATAACATTCGAAAAAGTCGTGGAATTTCGCATCTATTGAAATTGATATGTGTAAACAGGGACGTGACCAAGATTTTATTTCGAGTGGGAAGAGGGGGGGACCCAAAATTTTTGAAATCCTATATTTAGAGAACCTTTAGAAGATACGCGAAAATAATGGCATTTTTGAGCGTTTCTCGACGAGATCTATGTCGTGGTGGAGAAAGAAATTTGAAAAAATTGAAAAGTTTTCTTGCTTGATTTCAAACTTGGATATCAAAAATCAATCCTTTAGCCCATCTGCGTGACTAATTTCGTAAAATAAAGGTAAAGCTTTACTCTAAAACATCACGAAATTCTTGTCTTTGTTTTTAATTTTGCGGTTTTGCAAAGAAAACTAATGCAGAAAATAATAAATCTGCGCGAAGCACCAATAAATTTTGACATATTCGCTATTTTCAAGTCAAATCTGGGCTTCTAAGGTAAGAAATGAGATAGAAAATAAGAAATCGCACCGGAAAATCTTGAGTTGAGTTGCTTAAAAGTTGCTAAAAATGCATTTTGGCTGTCCTTTTAGTAGACTGTGAAAGATAGAAATATTTATTCATTTCATAAGGAGGGAGCCCCCCCGCTGGTTACGCCCTTGTGCGCAAATATGTAAATTATATTAAATCTAAGTGACAGCTTTCTTGAAAGAACTTTAGAAGCATATTTTAAATTTTTCAATTGTGGAAGTCAAATCAAACCGGCTTAGAAAGCAAATCGACGAATAGAAAGAAGACTAGCAAAGGAAAATGCTCCGATGGAACAAAAAAGATAAAAATACTTGGAAATTGTGGATTATTAAGGATGTAAAAGGATGGGGCTAAGAATAAAGCTACCTAAAGTCGCTAAATCTGCTAAAAAATCACTTTTTCTAAGCAACGGAAAAAATCGAAGTATATTCTGCGGCCAACAGATTAAAATAAATATTTAACCATAAAAATGATTGAAAAAGCAGCATGTTAGCTATGCGGTAGCTATGGGAAATGATATTGAGTAAACTAACGGTCTTTCTAAGCCAATTGAATGAATAGCAAATATCGATGCATCCAAGACAATTGAAGAAATTGTTGGTTTAAAACAGTAGGAAACGCGTGAGTTGACTTGAAACAGACTAAATGTGGGTACACTAGCATGCCCGTAACGATTGTGTGCACAATCAATCGGCCCCTGCTTTGCTTGCTATAATGCTCATAACAAAATAAAACAACTTTAAATACAATACCACTTAGTTTTTTATCAATCAGGCTACGAAGCTAGTCAGCGTTGCTACTTGCCAGCAATTTGAAATAAAGTAAACATTATAGATTTCGTTTATACACTCTTATCTGAAACTTGGAGAATTATTTAAAAAAGACACTTTTTTAGAGGCCGCGGAATCTACTTCGATTTTTTGCGTTGCTCAAAGAAAGTGTGATTTTTAGCAGATTTTGAGACTTTAGGTAGCTTTTTCCTAGTCCCCTCCTTTTACTTCCTTAATAATCCACAATTCCAAGTATATTCATCTTTTTTGTTCCATCGGAGCATTTGTCTTTGCTAGTACCCTACTTTTAATTAGCATGATTTGAGTACATCAGTCAGTAAACACATACAGTAACATGCCACAATAATGACAGCAGTCCAAGAACGCGGAAAACAATATTGTTCTTAACATCAGCATTATCCTTTTTAAACAAGACAACCTTACATTATTTAAACAGATCGAAGTTTTTCAGCATAGAGTGTACGCAAATATCGAGTGTAAGGAACACTAACGCTCAGATTTAAAAGTAAAATAAATTTGTAGTATAAACTACAATTAATAACAAATGCATAGTGCAAACTTTACACAACTACTGGGTGTAGAGAAAACTAACAGTCAGATTCCCAATCCTGATTTTACGTAGAACATTTCGAAAAAAATTAGGCTTTCTCAAGGCTCTGGAACTAAAGTTAATATGCAGTGTAAACTTTACACAACAACAGAGTGTAAAGAAGATTTTGGTCGGATTCGTAATTCTAATATTACTCTGATATTACGATTAAGATTTATGAAAAAATTGAGTCTCTACAATAACCCGAGAACAAATAAATATCACTTGTAAACTACACTACACCACTGTTGAGTGTAAGCAAAGGCGCTCAACTGGCGTCTCACATTTGATTCCAGGTATATTTTTAGACTTTAGAAAAAATCAAGCTTCTGCAAGGCTCTAGAACTAAAGTTAATATGCAGTGTAAACTTTACACAACCACAGGGTGTAAAGAAAATTTCAGTCGGATTCGTAATTCTGATATTACGATCAACATTTATGAAAAAATTAGGTCTTCACAATGGCTTGAGGACCAATAAATATCAGATGTAAACCACTTTATACCACTGTTGAGTGCAAACAAACTGGCGTATCACATTTGGTTTCTGGTCAATTTTTAGACTTGAGATTATGTCCAGACTCATAATCCAGAACTTGGCAGAAAAAAAACAAGACAGAAATACGTTTCACTCTCTATTTTATTCAATTAAATTCATTCAATTCATCCCACTTATTTTTATCCTATCCTACCTCGCCCGACTTCTGAATAGTGAAAGTGGCGCACAGAAAAATGGACAAACACGTATTTTCCACTGTCCACCACATTGTAGACTTTAAAAATCTGAACCTAACGCTCCATTGAGTGTAAATAAATTCTGTTCGGGCCAGTTTGTAGCCCTTTGATTGTAGTATGTTTGTATGTGCCAAACTTATGTTCCACGAAATATTTTGTATGATTTACCAATCAAAATACGGAAAACAACCTGTTTTTTCGCTTATTTTACACCTCAGATTCCGAACTTTACACCCCATAAACAACTCAATATTACGTTTGTTTAACACTGCTTGCTTCGACGTTTAGCTATTAGAAGTTACTTGAATTCTATTTTATTCAATTCATCCAACTCATAACCGAAGAAGTTGGCAGAGGAATCTTGGACAAAATCTGGTTTTCTTACTCACCCACTAGAGTGTAAAGTTTAAACCCCTGTTACTAACTGCGTCTTGATTGTAGAAAAGTTTGCTGGTAAGCACAAGATAGTCCTTGATCCGTAGTACATCTCTGTCGGAAAAAGTTACTTAAAACTCATAACCGGAGTTGTTGGCAGACCTGAACAAGTCGAAAACCCGATTGAAATGTGTCTTTTCACCCCCAGATTTTCGCACTCTTTACACTCTTATTCGAGAATTGAGGCGAAATTCAAAAAACAAAAAAGTGCCATCTGCAGAATTCCTTCCTCTAGAAATCTATGCCATTAAATTGTTTGAAGAGTCAATACTGAGTTGTTCACAAGCCCGGTAAAAAACCCCATAAATTCGTTGTATGTTATAACGTTACGCCATAAGTTTACACCGTCTTTGCACAGTCAGTTTTGAGTGTAAAGAAAAACAAAAAGGACAGGCAGCGAATTTTTTATTATATTTCTTAAAAAAACCGCACCTCCCAGATGTGTCTCGTTATAGCTGTAGGGGGATCACAGGTGTTGGAGGTACCCAAGTGTATTATAGGTACGCGCTAACGCGCTACCTATGAATAAATACTGACAATTAAATAAAATAGTAAACATAAATTTGGAGTTTTGCGAAACGATAAATGAAGAATCCAGCGGATTACTTAACCTTAACCTAAATAGATGAATAAGTCAATTGAAGTGCATGGTTTTGCCAAAAGAATTTGAATAAATGAAAAAAGTCAGTATTCAGAAGATTTGAACCCATTATTCTTTTTTAAATCCACATGCGAGTACGGATACGTCAGCCCATGGCCTGTCCCAGGGGAGGGGCTAGGGGGCTATAGCCCCCTCCCAAAACTGAAAAAAATTTTTAAATACCTATGGAGGGACCAAAGGAAAAAATAGAGGATCGGTCCCACCCAACCCCATCCTATTCGAAAGTTAACATTTGGCGCGATAAAGAATGGATATACAATTTGCAATGATTTTTGGCCGTCAGTGACCATAATTTCTCAAATTTTTCCTGCGCTACGCGCCGGATGATACCTATTAATGACATTTATTTACTTTCTTGGCGACCTGGAAGCACGGTTTTTTTGTATTCGGCATAGATTATTCCCGATGTACAAAGACTTCAGGACCGTCTTTGTATGTACATCTACGACGATTTTTGGGACGACAAAAACTGCTAAAAAGGCTTAAATTCGCGAAAATTAAGTGAGTAATTGTGTGTCCTAATCTTTATAATAGCAGAAATCGCATTTCGAAAGGAAAATCGTCAAATTTTTCGGCGGCTCGCGCCGTTTTAAGACAATTCTTAATGATTTTTGCCCTCATAAACCCAGAAATTAGCTAAAATACACTATCAAAGGTCGAACAACTCTGTTTTTACCGCACTAAAGTCGCTATCATACTATATCATAGTACCCAAAAATTTGTGTGTACAAAATGTAAGAGGACTTTAGGGACCATCTTTGTACACGTGCAAAGGGACCTAGTACAAAAAAACACTGCCTGGAAGCAGTGTTTTTTTCGTACTTCACAAAGATTTTCTGGATGTACAAAGACTTTTCGTGACCGTCTTTGTACATGTACCAAGATTTTTGCGAAGACAAAAATTGCAGAAAAGGTCTGAAATTCGCAAAAATTTTCGGCAAATGAGTAATTGTGTGTTCTATATATGTCTATAATGGCAGAAATTGCATTTCAAAAGGAAAAATGCGAAATTTTTCGGCGCTTCGCGCCGTTTTAAGATGATTCTTATTGATTTTTGTACTTAGAGACTCAAAAATTAGCTAAAATACATTACCACACTAAACTCGCTACTGTACCATATTATAGTACCCAAAATTTGTGTGTACAAAATGTACAAAGACTTTTTGGGGACCATCTTTGTACATGTACAAACGGACCTTGTACAAAAAAAACACTGCCTGGAAGCCATTTTCTGTTCATGTAGGTTTTCAAAACAATTTAACAGCAGAAACAGCTATTTTTGCATAGTTTTCTTCTATTTTCAATTAAAAAGGGGGCGGACTCACACATGGGCGCGGGGGTTGGGGGTATGCAACCTCTGAGAAGTTCAAATACCCCCCCAGAAACCAAACCACCCCACACCCCAGAATTCAATTTTTGAAAATTTTGTTTGTTTTTGTCGCAATTTTTTCATTCCAATGGATAGTGCTCGATGAGGAACGTTGAAAAATGGCGTTTCTTCGCCTTACCACCATTTTTTGACCCTTGAAAAATCTTGCAACCCTCCAGAATTTAGGTGCTGCCCACCTATGGACGAACTTGATAAAAATTGGTCCAAAGCTCAGAAAATTCGTCGGGATAGCTCGCAAAAACTGCATTTTATGAAGTTTTTTTGACATGCTCTATCAATTGATGACATGAAATTTCGAACTTTTTGAGAAAAAATTTCTTATTTAGAAGACAATAAAAAGTGTCGTTTTTTGATCGCACTTGAGCCAGAATTATGGAAATTACTTCATATCTGGCGCGAAGCGGCGAAAATTCGAAGATATTGTATCAAACACATACGCTTTTTATGTCTTTGTGTGCATTATCATACCTTTCAATTTTTTTGCGGTCGGGGGCCGCCTACCCCATAAATACGGTCCTGATAACATTTTACATGTTTACTTATGTATGCATATACCTACCTTATTAAATCTTCTTTTAATCTGAAATGATCTGGTCTGAGCAAAGGTAAATTTCTGAATGGAATCCGAAATTTTTAAACTTAGACAGACAGGGCAGCGTGCATTGCAGTACAATCAGACTATATAGGACCATAGGTGGGCAGCACCGAAATTCTGTGGGAGGGAGTGAAAAAAATTTTCAAAGGTCAAAAAAATGGTTTCTTAAAGTGGTCGTATGGTGAAGAAAACACCATTTTTCGACGTTTCTCATCGAACAATATCCAATAGCATCAAAAAATCGCTAAAACAGCAAGAAAAATTTCTAAAATTGAATTCTAAGGGGGTATTTTGATTTTTGGAGGATATTTCTACTTCTGGGGGTGCATACCCCCCAAACTCCCTCCCCCCACGCCCACGTGTATATAGGACCAAAAGATCGAATCGAAAGCACTAGCCAATCGACCTCCATTAATCCATTTAATAGTCCGATGAGAAAAAAAATTGGTTGGGATGCAAGAAGATTCTCGGCTGGCTGATAATAATGGTGGGGTTGAATTCCGAGGAAAAAGTGGAATCAAAATTCAATTCTAGGGCCTACACCATAATATGTGGGATCTACAATTTTTCAGGTGGGTGTCCCATCCAAACTCACCTGGTGCACCATCAGCCCAACCCATGTGTGACGTTTAGCGTCACCCATCATGCCACGTCATACATATTTTTATGTAGAACTTACCTATACCTATACCTTATGCAAATTCCGAAAGCACTTCTTAATTACCATGAGTGCAAATTGCTATGTACAAAAAAGTTTACTAATGCTAACGTTAACATTCATTTTTTATTTTATCTTGGAACAAACGTTTACACTAACGTTTTCTTTTTTCACTAACGTACATAGATTACACGCTACTTCAGGTGAAACAGTGATGACGAGGCAATATAAATGACGAATCTGGGCCCGGTTGCTCGACTCGACCATAAACTAATGTTTACCTTAACGTTAACTCGACTCAACCATTAAGCTCGACTTTAAGGGAAGTCTAATGGTCGATTTAAATTTCGGTTGCTGGACTCCACCTTAGTGCAGCCATTAATTAAGGCTCAGTTTTTTGATGTCTACCTTAAAACCGGTTGCTCGACTGAAACCTTAACGCTCCCATTAAGCGTTTAATGGTTTCTTTAAGGTAAATTGGGTTGCTGGGCTTCACCTTAACGACTTTAATGGTTTCGTTAAGTTCATTCTCTAAGGTAGGTTGAGAGCTACATTAACGGACTCATTGATTGTTTTTCACATTAAAAATGACGCTTCTTCCTATCGTTCCGATTTTTAATATCATGACAAGTTCTCGCCGATTCGAAGTCAAAAGAAGTTCATTGACTAATTTCAATGACGATGAATTTTATGACCGATTTAGATTTAGCAAGTTATCATTAATACTAGAGATTTCATAACAATAATATTAGTTTATCCTTTTTGTCTAGTTGCAGACAAGGCAACGATGAGCGCTGCCTACTGACAATGCGAATTGCAGAAAAATGGCTGATACAAACCTCATCTTTACATAAATAGAAATTTTTTTAACTATTAAATTTTTCCAACTACATAATTTTATGACAATTAAAACGCGGTTCTTATAGAGACTTCATGTATGCAATTATCGTTTTCACGAGATAACTCAATGATTACATTTCACACTTAAAAAGTAAAGCTTCTTTCATTATTCTTTTATTTAATAATATGATACATGCTCGTCATCCACTGTCAAATGAAATCCATTGATTCATTTTAATGACAATAAATTTTAATAAAGATTTTATTCAGGTATGGAAAAAACCCAGATTTGAAAATTTTGAATTTTGGGTTTTTTTGGTTTTTTTGGGGTTTTTTGTGCTTTATTGGGGTTTTATTGGGTTTTTTAATGAAAATGACAACTAGAGCTACATAAAGTAGCTAGGAATACTCCAACAGCTGCAAGAAACGAGACAAACAAATAGCAACAACTTTATTCAGCTAATATTGAAATCCAATAACAAAATCGATCATTCACTGCGGTTCCCCCAACTATATGTATTTATCTTCCTCTTCAATGCTCGGACATTACAAGATTTTAGTCGAAAAATGCACTGGCTCTCAAAAAATATTAGGAAATAGAAAAATTGGTCGAACTCAGAAAAGTGTGAACTATTGAGGTGGCTGAATAAAAGCGCCCTGTTTTGCAGCATGGGATGGCAATTGTGAACTGGGGGCTGAGATTTTCGAGCATGGCATTGTGTTGACCAGACTGAGGTTGGTTAGCCTTTACTAGTCAAAGGAACAGCATAATGCAAACAAAAAGAGATTGGAAATACAATTTGAATCACCTACGGTATTTACTTCAGTCTATTTGAAAAATTGGTAACATGTGGATAAAAAACCCAAAACCCAATACTTTTTTGCACCCAAAAAACCCAAAAACGCAGATTCAAAAAACCCAGCCTTGCCAACCCTGATTTTATTCGAGAACGAGTTTTTTAAGTTGATTTCTTCATTTTATTTTAGCTGTTGCCGAAAATGCGCTTAAATCAAAACTGTATTTTCCTATTTTTATTTCTCTATTTTTTTTAAATTTCCATATCATCGCAAGCAACCATTTATGTTTTACCCAGACTAACGAGCATTTTCATTTATTTCCCTCATTAAGTGTATTGCTGTCACTGCAATCCATTATCGGACGAATTCGAACCAAACCCAAAAGTCAAGCGGTAAAAGAGTAAAATAAAAGAAAATTCGAATTTTCAATGACTATGGTTCTCAACGTTTTATATCTATGTATTTTAACCAAAACATTAAAATTCTCGTGGAATACGTGTGAACTTGACACAACCATTAAACTTCCCTTAACGCAACCATTAAGCTTACCTTACCGCTACCATTAGATTTCCCTTGATGCAGCCATTAAAGGTTTTTGTTAATGGTTTTTTAATGGTACCCTTAAACTTCCCTTAACAAATGCTCGACCATTAATTAATGGTCAAGTCGAGCAACCCGATTTTCACGAACCTTAACGAAACCATTAGTTAAGGTTTCACCTTAACGTTAATGGTTTCGTTAAGGGAATCTTAATGGTTGTTGGCGTTAAGGTGGAGTCGAGCAACCGGGCCCTGAAGTAGCTATGACTACTTATATAAGCAGTCTTCAGCAATACATATGTAGGTAACCACATCTGGGCGTGGGGGGATTGGTAGTATGCACCCCCCTCCCCCGAGAAATCAAAATACACCCCCAGAATTCAATTTTTGAAAATTTTTTTCGTGTTTTCCGTAATTTTTTTGATGTCAATGGATAGTGCTCGATGAGAGACGTCGAAAAATGGTGTTTTTCGCCATACCAGCATTTTTGAGGCCATTTTTTTACCTTTGAAAAATCTTGCACTAACTTAGGTACGTATGTTACACTCAGGCACTATGTGCCCAAACTGTCGTTATATAACCATTAGTTCATTTCTCTACTGAACCACTAGAAGCGACTACTGAACTACTAGAAAGCGGACTACTCTACTACTGTTTGGTTCAAGCGAGCACTACTGAACTACTAGAAACGGGCAACGGGTTTATAGTCGTTGGTGCAAGCGAGTCGGACTCTGAACTACAAGAAATGGACGAATTTAGTAGTTGTTGGTGCAAGCAAACACTGTTGAACTATTGAACCCGACTACTGATCCACTGAACTACTGAATTTATGCAAGCCATAATTGTGCAGCATGCGATTTCTAGGAAAGGGGGAGGTCAGACCGAAATTTTTTTAAAAGTGCCTTTTTGGGCCAAAGAACGATTATTACACGTCAAAAACCCTGTTTTTTGACGTTCTAGACAATGGTTGTTCTTTCTAGAACATAAAAACGTTAGAAAAATTTTATAAAAATCAAGTAAATTGAACAAAATATTGTCAAAAAATATGTGTTTAGCGCAAAGCGCCGAAAATTTGAGATTTTGTTTTGCCAAAAATAAGCTAGAAACGCTTTAAAAGGCACACATTTTACAACTTTTACAAAAATCGATAATTTTGGGTGTCGCAGCCATTGCGGGGGGGGGGGGGTTAGTTGCCGAGAGGTCAAACCCCTCAGGATAAGTCTGGTGCAAGCGATCCCAGGCTATTTAGGGAAGCAGTGGAATTGTTTAAAGTGCTACACAGTCGACGATTGGTGAGGGTTTATAATTTTGAAGTCGAATATCTTAAAAACTACTCATAGTTAGGCAAAAATAATGTTTTTGAGCTTTTCACAGCAAGATCTAAGCACACAAAAAATTTTGAAAAATCCATTTCCATTCGAATTATATATAAAAATATGCTGTATGTAAATAAATAAGCGTGAAGCGCCATAAAATATTGGGCATATTAGTTCGAAGGTGTGCTAAAATCTAATCGAACAGTCTTTCAGATGCGCCTTAAGAATTTTCCAGTTTTTCCTTCGAGGAACCCTTGTAAAAAATATATTTCCAAAATTTTTGGCGGGACTAGTCCCCCCATCTCCCCATTGTTTAACGTGAGGGTGTGTGGGTCTGTTAGCTTGCGGCTTTCATTTAGCAGTTTTCAGCTGTACTGAAGCAATGACGTTTCGTAAAGTGTAAAATCGGCCTTTAGGTACTGCCAAGATCTGTCAGCTACAAAAAATAACAACTGAAATTCTTAAAAGACGACCTATAGTCTGCTTCACACAAGGTCGGTCATAAATTTCAAAATTGTCTCTGACAATAAGCTGACAGATTGCAGTGCAGCATTGATCTGATATATAATTATCGTAACCCTCGGCTTACTGTCATTTAAATTCTTAGAATTTATGCACGAAGTTATGTAAAACAGACTGTAGCTTCTTTGAAACAAACAATCCCATGTTTAAACTCGATGCCACGAATTAAGCTATTCGATTTAGAACTTTAAAAGTAGATTCACAATGCATTATTTTAGTCGGAATTTCCTGATCGGTCGAATCCTTTTATTTTCTGCTACAATTCTAGATTCATGTAAATAAATTTGTTGCTTTGAATCGTAGTGTGTAAATTCAGAGTTGATGGTTAAGGTGTTTTTTCACGCGTATTGCTTGTTCTTGTTCAAGTGCCGAAATGCAGAAATTTAAATTTGCATAGGATGGCGACATCGATCTGATATGATTAAAGATTATTGGGATCTAGTATACAATTTACCCCCCAGCGTTTTTTAGCCGATCCATATGAGCTACAATAAGCAAACTTTACAAGGAGATAGCTATAAGCCTATTGTACTAATCTGGTAAAATCGATCAACTTACGGTGTAAACTTACTGCTATAAAAAAATTTTAAAAAGCTTACTTCACTTTACTTTAAACTTACTTTAAACTTACTTTTTCAAACTTACTTTTTTATGTAGGATGTTGATTGAGTTACAAAAAAACTGCTTTGTTTGAAAGCCACCGAATCGTTTACAATTTTTAGATGCCGTTAGTACGTTGTAGACTGTGAGTGTAAAGCAGTAAGTTTACACCGTAAGTTAACCAATTTTGCCAGATTAGTACAATAGGCTTATACCTATCTCCTTGTAAAGTTTGGTTACTGTAGCTTATATGGATCGGCTAAAAAACGCTGTGGGTGAATTGTATACTAGATCCGATTATTGTATTATAGATGAATGCAGGAAAGAAAGCTTTTACGCGAGCATTAATGCTTCCGTCGTGACTTGACTTATCAAACATTTTTTTGTAGATTAATTTCTGGTTGCCTAGAAATCGGTCTGAAAAGTACATGTTTACATACGTCCTGCCAATTTTTCCCCTTTTTCTCCATAAGTTCGTAGAAAAAAGAGCAGTACTGTTTATATTATTTAAAAGGTAGCCAACTAGAAAATTATAAAACGAGATTTTCTAATTTTTTAAGGGTTATTCTTGTACTCCGCTTTAAGTAATTTAGGATCATGGCCGAAGAATCAATCGAATCAACGGGTACATTAACACATAATCATATTCGAGAATCGTGCAAAATCGGAAGCGGTTTGAGCAGAATTTATTCGAATTAGAGGCCGACATAATAAATTTGCTGCTAGAGCTGCCGCCAAGAACCGCACTTTATGTGCAAGCAAGCATTACATTTTAAAAAATCATCGTCAATAAGGTACGATATAGAGAAAAAGCACGAAAATTTTTCGCACTTACAATCTGATCAAAAATTTAATTTTTTTAATAAATTCCACTAAATTAGTTTTAACTTTTTTCAATAATGATAGCACAGGGTTACGGTATCTGTATTTTCAAGTTTAAAACTAAGTTAAAATTTGAAATTGAAAGTCAATTAAGCCTAAAGTAAATCGGCTGAAAGCAAAAGTGTGGTCATCCTGACGTCTCTATTCGATGATTTCAAGCCGGGTTTAAATCAAATTTACCACTGGTTTATGGCATGCTTTATCCGGGTTTAAGTCTCGCTTGACTATATCTAAGGCAGGCTTAGACGCGGCTTATATTTAAAACCAAGATCACCTTATTTAAACCGGGCTCTAGGTGCATTGTCCGTTATTCAGGCTTTATTCCCACAATTAACCTATCTTAACTTCTCAATCATCGTTTTTTACGAAGCAGTCTGGAAACATTCTAACATCTGATTGAAAATAAGAAAAAATCGTACTTTATTCGAAATCGATATTCCTAAAACATGCAGGAAATAAGTGATTCAACGAAAACTTTACAAAGCAAAAACTATGCGAAATGTAGAAAACTATTGCGGCTAAGAGATGCTCAACTAGCAATCGATGGCCCAAAAATATCTTAATTTTTTACCCTCCCAGACCAGCTATCCGCTGAGATCGGCCATGCTGTGCATCTATGGTCTTTCCTGCTCAAAACGGAGAGATTGAGTCAATAACAAAATGGATAGCAGCCGCGTTAAAGACAACAAATTAATCCTGAATTAAGTACAGAAAGGTGCCTTAGTCTGTTTCACATAAGTTTGGGCATAAGTTTTAAGAATTTCTCGAAAGTAAGCTGACAGATTGCAATGATTATATATCAAATCGATGCTATAATCGCAATCCGTCGGCTTATTATCGGACATTGGAGGGAGGGGTGCAAGATTTTTCAAAGATCAAAAAATGGCCTTAAAAATGGTAGTATGGCGAAAAACACAATTTTTCAACGTTTCTATCCATTGGCATCAAATAATTGCGAAAAAACAAAAAAATCCGAAAATTGAATTCTGGGGGTATTTTCATTTCTGGGAGGGGGTACTGTGGTTTCTCGATGCGTGCATACCCCTCCCATTTCCCCACACGTAGGTTTGGTGGGTGGGTGTGTTTGCATGCGGCTTTCATCTAGCAGTCTTCAGCTAAACCGTAGCAATGACGTTCCGTAAAGTGTAAAATCGGTCCTGTCCTGATGTACCGCCACTAGCTGTCAGCTAACAACTGAAATTCTTAAAAGACGACCTAGCTTCTTCGAAACAAACAATCAGATGTTTAAACTGGATGCTACGAATTAAGCTATTCGATTTAAAATTTTAAAAGTAGATTTACAATGCAGTATTTTAGTTGGAATTTTCTGATCGGTCGAATCTTTTTGTTTTCCTCTACAATTCTAGATTCATGTAAATAAATTTGTTGCTTTGAATCGCAGCGTATAAATTCAGAGTTGGTGGTTAAGGTATTTTTTCACGCGTATTGCTTGTTCTTGTTTAAGTGTCGAAATGCAGAAAGTTAAATTTGCATAGAATGGCGACTTCGATCTGATATGATTATGAGTACTTAAGATTATTGTATTGCGAATGAATGTAGGAAAGAGAGCTTTTACGCGAGCATTTATGCTTCCGTCGCGACTTGACTTTTCCAAAATTTTTTTGCAGATTAATTTCTGGTTTCCTAGAAATCGGCCTGAAAAGTACGTGTTTACATACGTCCTGCTATTTTTCCCTTTTTTCCATAAATTCGTAGAAAAAAGAGCAGTAGGTACTGTTTACATTATTCAAAAGGTAGCCAACTAGAAAATTATAAAATGAGATTTTCTAATTTTTTAAGGGTTATTCTTGTACTCCGCTTTAAGTAATTTAGGATCATGGCCGAAGAATCAATCGAATCAAGGGGTGCATTAACACAATAATCATATTCGAGAATCGTGCAAAATCGGAAGCGGTTTGAACAGAATTTATTCGAATTAGAGGCCGACATAATAAATTTGCTGCTAGAGCTGCCGCCAAGAACCGCACTTTATGTGTAAGCAGGCATTACATTTAAAAAAATTGTTAATAAGATGCAATGTGTAGAAAAAGCACGAAAGTTTCTAGCAGTTACAATCTAATCAAAAATTTAAAAATTTTGTAAATTCTACTGAATAACTTATAACTTTGTTGTAATAATGATAGCGCGGGTCACGGTATCTGTATTCTCAGGTTTAAAAATAAGTTATAGTCTGGAAGTCAATTAAGTCTAAAGTTAATCGGCTGAAAGCAAAAGCGTGGTCAGGTCATTCTGATGTCTCTATTCGATGATTTCAAGCCAGGTTTATGTCAAACTTACCACAGTTTATGGTATGCTGAATCCGGTTTTAAGTCTCGCTTGACTATACCTATAGCAGGTTTAGACGCGGCTAATATTTCAAATTAAGATCACGTTATTTAAAGCGGGCTCTAGGTGCATTGTCCGTTATTCAGGCTGTATTCCCACAATTAACCAATCTAAACTTGTCAATTTGTCAATCATCGTTTTTTATGAAGAAGTCTGGAAACATTCTGACATCTGATTAAAAGTTTAGACAAAAGTCGTTGTTCATTCGAAATCGATTCTTGCAGGAAAAAAGTAATTCGACGAAAATTCTACAAAGCAAAATTAAGAGAAATGTAGAAAGCTATTGCGGCTAAGCAATGCAGAACTGGCAATCAATATAAAGTTACGGACGGGTAAAGTTCTTTATAAAGCCATACATTTTCCTGTATTTGTAGCTTATTAAAATTCGAATTCATTCTACCATTTGGTTTATCAGTCTTAATTTCAATTTAATCAGCCTGCAGCGAATATCATTACATTGCATTTTCCAAGCAAAAACGAAGGATTAATGTATTTTATGTTATCTGTTCGACTTATTCAATTTGCTGTAATCAATAAAACACAGAAATCTATTTTATTGATTTGTGAAAAACGTTATGGAATGAAAATCCGCAAGAAAGCTTGACGGCCTTCGATCGGCCCAACCACACGTGGGCATGGGGGTATGGGAGGTATGTCACTCCCCAGAAACCAAAATACCTCCCTCAGAATTCAATTTTTGAATTTTTTTGTTGTTTCGCAATGTTTTTGATGCCATTGGATAGTGCTCTCTGAGAAACGTTGAAACATGGCATTTTTTCGCCATACCACCAATTTTAAGACCATTTTTTGACGTTTGAAAAATCTTGCATCTCCTCCCCACTCCAGGTATAGATTTATATTGTTAATTCTATTTATTACTTATCATATCTTTAAGTTCGTTAATTTCTTTTGGAATTTTAAAATTCTCAAGCTAATTAAACTGCTAAAATTAACTTTTTACTTCTAAAAATCTATGCAAAAACAAGTCATGTTCTGTTAGTTATTTAAAAAATGTATGACTTTATCAAACCAATTGAAAATTTAAGAGTACCGGCCAAGACAACAGCTTACTTTGAACAGACAAGCCGAAAATAATGAACTGGAGAGGATCGTCGTACAAAATTTCGCAAAACAGGTATATCATCAGCGAAACCTCCACAAGGTAAATTTATGAGCCCCCAGGTGCGAAATGTAATAAGGAGGATATATTCCATGTTTCGATTCGAAAGATGCTTCAATAAGAATTTATCACCCCCTAAAAGTTTGATGACAAAAATGGTCTTAGCAACCGGTTTTCCAAGGAATACTATACGAAGCATTTTAGCATGTTCTGCAACAAGGAAGAAAAGGCTCCTTAAGCCATGCATAGTTGACAGTTTTGACATGGATATAATTCGTAGAAAATGATGGCTAATGGTGATATCGTGACTACGGAAAAACTTGGAGATAAGATAAAGCAACACTGCTGAATATTAGTCTTCCTCGAGCCCCAATGTGGCGAATTCTAAAGATACTGAAATTCACGTATAACAAAGACAACTGCACACGGATTCATTAGCATGAAAGCCCAAATATTTTCACGCAGCGACTATGGTATACGCGAAAAATTAAGATCCTTTGAGGTAACAATGTTCCAATTTTCTATGCAGACGAAACGTGGGTTAACGAGAATCACTCAGTGTCCAAGGTTTGGACTGATTTAGCCATTAGTGAGCATCCCAGGCCTACTGTGGTACCTATTTTTCGGTCTAAGAAAAGCGGAGATTATCATTTTGAAATGAACTCTCGTCATTATGAGGATTACTTGTAAAAGCAGGAATTAGCTAAAATACCAGAAGACAGCATTCTGGTGCTTGACAACGCTCCTTATCACACCAGGAAAATAAAGAAGAAATTAACAATGAGGAGCACAAAACATGAGATGGCACGATTTCTATGTGACCACAATTTACAGTTTGACGATCAAATGAGCAAAGAATGCTTATTCAAAAATTTTATTGAAAAGCACGGATCTAATCGAGATATTTTAGCTGTCGAGCAGTTAGCAAAGCGAATGAACCGTGGTGTAATTTGATTGCCTCCATATCAATCAGAGCTAAAGCCTATTGAAATAATTTGGGCGACTGGATTTAGCTCTGCATGATACGTAACAGATCAAAACGCACCACCTTTAGCATGTATGCCAATTCAAAACTGAAATGAAGCATAAGAGGTAAGGTCTAAGAAATAGATAGTAAGCGGAGAAGTTCATGATCAGAGGCGGATTTAAAATGGCAGCCCCTTACCATCCCATCATGGGCCCATTATAGTTGGCGAGAGGAGGAATGTATATTTTTTACAAGGCTCTCTGGCTATCATTTATCCTAATTTTTTAAAATTTTCGTTCGTTTCGCAGCTGATGTTTTAAATTTAATTACTGCTCAGAATCACAGTCATCTTTGCGGGGTCACTTAAATGTGTTCCGTTCAAACGGCTCATTTTTGCTATACGGCTTAATTACTGTAGCATGATATTAAACGGGTTTGCTTGTTGCGGCAGTCTGTTAGATGCGCCAATGTTAAGCAAACCACATTAAACATCGAAAATAATATTTTATAGCAACCAGCTCTTACGAGAGCATAATTGAAGATGCCATTTGTGCAATGGAAATCTGTTACAGTATTAAGACTTAAGCAAAAATGGGCCGTTTGGAATGAAACAGACTACTATTTATTCCAAGGAGTCAGAATCACACATGGGCGTGGGGGTTTGTACCACCCCCTCCCTCAGAAGTTGAAACCTCCCTCAGATTTCTGTATACCTCCAAGAATTCTATTTTTAGTAATATCTTTGGAGATTTTACCCACTGCTGACCCTCCCACAGATTTTTCTTGTTGCCCACGTATGGTCAGAACTAGTGTTGTAAAAGATAAGGATTTTTTGCAAGATAAAAGATAAAGATAAAGTTGAAATTTCAAAATCTAGAAGATAAAGATAAAGATAAAGATACAAAATTAAGAAAGATTAAGATAAAGATAATTTGCAAGATAAAGGAATCAAAAAGATAAAGATTAAGATAAAGTTAAAGATAAAGTGTACATATGTAAATATGGTCGCCTAAACCCAGGAGAAAGATGTTTGTGAAGTGCATAAACGATAGTGGTTGATGTAAAGCAGCCAACTGATTGCGATAACTTTTACACCTGATATCAAAGAGGTGATAGGCATTAAGCACACATAAATGTAGGTTAGGGGGTTTACCCGCGGTATCTGACTGACCCACGTACTACTACTATTGGCAGACAGCAAGTCACTTCTTTCTTTTCACAAGCATCAAAACCCTGCTTTGTACGTCTGTACAAAGTATGTACATATATAGTCGCAACAGTTATTGATTTTTTTTAAACTTCTCTGTTTCCTGGGCTTGGACTTAGATTAACGTGGGTGCTAGTAGTAGTACTCCCTTCGAAATCACTCCCACTTACTAAGATTGATATGCAGGCATTAGTTTGGGCCGCACACAATAGGGTTTAAACAATCGATTTTTTCTTCATACTTGTATTACAGTAAAACTTGAATGCGTCTAAACATATTTCACGTCAAACCTGCATTTCGGACTCACATGCTACTCTATGTATACATGCTTTATCTTTTTTGCAAGATAAATTCCTGTGATTTTTCCAAAAGATAAAGATAAAGATAAAAAATCGTCCAGGATAAAGATATAGATATCTTTATCTTTATCTTTATCTTGCTAAAAAGATAAAGATGAAGATATCTTTTACATCACTAGTCACTCAGAACCCTCTCCAACTCTCTTAGAACATGTGCCTCTTTTAGGTTAAAAAATCATGGGTACGCGTCAAAAGTATCATTTTCGGCGTTTCTGACGATGCACTCTCTCTACAGTATTCAAACATAAAAAATGCCCAAATGATAGAAAAAGTGGTGTATATTGAACGAAATTTAGTCAGAAAATGAGTAAATGGCGCGAAAGCACCGAAAAATTTGACATTTAAATGGCCAAAAAAAACGATCAAAGCGGCACCTTGTCTACGATTTTTTAAGAACTTTTTGAAAATCTCGAATTCTGACAGATAGTGAGAAAATTTCTGTGGGAAACCCCCCCAAGCCCACCCAGATTATATAGGACCTTTTGAACAATTTGCCCGCCACCGTTTTTTAGCCGATCCATGATAGCTCTAGTAACGAAACTTTACATACAGCTACATAGCTTACCTAAAATTTGATTACTGTATCTTTATTTAGTCTCTCGAAAAATAATGGCGAGGAAATTGTTCAATAGGTCCCAGGAACGAAGGAGTTGCACTGTAATCTCGCGAAAACATTTAATGAAATAAGTACATATGTTATAACATAAATCGACCGTTTAAGACGATAGACTGAAGCATCGTAGAAAACTTCTGCTTAGCATAGTGGTAGAACGTCCGACTGTCGTCGAAGCAACACAGGTTCGATTCCTGCTGCAGCATTTTTATTTAGCGCCCTTACTGTAGTGTGTCACAGCATTGTTTAGATGCTTGATTTAAGTCTATATGGGCGGTTTAGTGCGTTTAAAATGAAAGCATAGCGGCCGCTAGCCCCCACTCAAGCTTTCTGTCGAGTTACAGTAAATCGCCTAGTCAGGCATATGTACTGTAGCCTCGAAATATGTATGAAAATTCACTGAAAAAGCTCTCGAAAAATGAACCAGACTATAGAAGTTACGGTGCGGGCAAACACTGCTGAAGTATTGAACCCGACTACTGAACCACTGAACTACTGCATTGGTGCAAGCCATCATGTGCAGCATGGGAATCCTATGGGATGGGGAGTAAGGAAGTCAGGCCCAAAATTTTCCAAATAGTGCCGTTTTTGGCTGAAGAACGATGGGTATACGTCAAGAGCACTGGTTTTTGACGTTTCAGACAATGTTCGTTTTTTACTACACGGCTAGAAATGCCTACTTTGAAGTTTAACCCGTGACGTTGATAATTCATTGTTTCTCAATATTATTCAATACTTTTCGCAGCATTGAGCAAGAGCCTGAGCAGCTCGATTAGTACTACACACGCGAATCAGAGCGGAAGATCCGGGAAACCGGTGCGGGTAAAATTCTTGCTCACGTAACGGTGGAGGCGGCGCCCCCGTTTACATATTAAAGGTCCCAGAGTTTGTTCTCTGGAGTTGTCTGCGCTTACGCTTTCTCCTAAGGGCCGTATGACAGAACGCGTAATAGTGCTATTCCAGGATAAAACAGTGGGATACGAGGGCGGAATAAAATATTTTGGTATTACAGGAAGCGGAATAAACAGTGATATTCCAGGAATAAAGTTGGTATGACAGAACGCGGAATAGCGCCGTTCCAGGCGCTAACCTAGGGATAAAACGGCGGAATAAAAATAAGCGGTATGACAGAAGGCGGAATAAGTTATCTCGGGAATAAAAACGGCCGCTTTTATCCCGCCATTTTATACCTGGTCGGAGCAGGTATAAGACAGCGGAATAGTAGTAAAAATCGTTTCTAAAGCGATTTTAAAAGAAGTAAATGTGTTAAAAAATTTTTAATTGGATAGGCAATTGATTCCTCTTTATCTAGAAATTTAATTTGGTTGCTGTCGTTTGTAATACGATCAAAACAGATACAGAAAATTTTCTAGTTGCGCGTTTGCCCCATGAGTGCGGCTCGTCTTGTTGAGCTCTCGACAAAATTGATTTTTTATGATTTTTCGATCATGCAATACTTAATACCTCCAGTAAAGTTAATAAAAAAATTAATGCAGTAGGTAGTGTGTATAATTAACAAGTTGACATCAAGATTCGCAAATGAGTACCTTCTTACACAAAAAAAGTAGTTATTTCATGCGCAAGCTATCATTTTTTCGATTTCAATGTCAATGTTTCATTTTCCTTTTCCGTAGAAGCAAGCAAGCCGCATTTATTGAACCAAATTATAAAAAGGTTATCTGGTAATATTCGGCAGTCCAATTAATTCAATGCATCAATGCATACTCTACCCGTGCGCACGCATGTACATGAATACTACACGTTTGAATTTACGTCGTATATTTTCGAATTCGAACGTGACTACAGTATGCACCATGCGTTGGACATCCAATTTATACACAAAACCTATGGAATGCGTAACTTAATCCTGGGATAGATACAGTTATCCCAGGGACAGCTATTCCTCGCGTATTTCGCGTTCTGTCATACCAAATTTTCTTATTCCTAGGATAGCTTATTCCGTCCCTTAACCCAGGAATAGCTATCACGAGAATAAGTTTTATTACGAGAATAGCTATTCCCGGAATAGCGCTTATCTCAGGAACAACTTATTCCGCGTTCTGTCATACGGCCCTAAAGGGGAGGAGTGTAGCAGGAGTGCTACTACACGGCTAAAAATGCCTACTTTGAAGTTCAACCCGTGACGTTGATGTTTTATTGTTTCTCGATATTATTCAATACTTTGCGCAGTTGTGAGCAAGAGCCCGAGTAGTCGATTAGTACTACACACGCGAATCAGAGCGGAAGATCCGGGAAACCGGTGCGGGTAAAATTTTGCTCACGTAACAGTGGGAAGGCAGCGCCCCCGTTACAAAAACATAAAAAATTTGGAAAAATCTTAAAAAATTGAGTAAATTGAAGAAAATACGGTCAAAACATACCTGTGTGGGTAGAAGCGCCGAAAATTTGAGATTTTTGAGCCGAAAATAGACTAGAAACGCTCAAAAAGGCACACTTATAACAACTTTTACAAAACAATCGTTAATTCTGGGGCTCGCAGCCATTTTGCAGCGGGTCAGTAGCCATTTTGGAGGGTCAACTTCCCCCCCTCCCAGAATCCGGCTGGTGCTAGTGGCCCCAGGCTATTTAGGGAAGCAGTGGATCTGTTTAAAATGCTACGTAGTCGACTGAGGATCTAAAATTTTGAAGTCGAATATCTTAAAAACTACTTATACTCGTATTAGGGCAAAATAATGTTTTTTGAGCTATTCACAGCGAGATCTAAGAACTCAAAATATTTTAAAAAGTCAAACTTCATTCGAATTATATTAAAAAAATATGTTGTAACGATTTGCAGGTGCTCGAGCGATCAAAAGTGAAACTGATTATATACTCTGAGGTACGTACTGAGAACTAGTTAATCATGTTTAGTGAAAGTCACCACGTGTTAGTTTCGTATCTATAAGTTCTTATTGCTAGTGATGTAAAAGATCATCCGCATCTGATCTTTTTATCAAGATTCAGATCCAGATAATCTAGATCTGGATCTGGTTATTTTCTGATAAAAGAAATTAAGAAAGATTAAGATAAAGATAATTTGCAAGATAAAGGAACCGAAAAGATGAAGATAAAATATGGTCGCCTGGACCTAGGAGAATGATGTATGCGAAGTGCAATAAACGAGAGTGGGTGATGCAAAGCAGTCAACTGATGCCCTAACTTTTTAAACCTGAGGTAAAAGAGGTGATAGGCATTAAGCACACATATGTAAATGTTGGTTTGGGGGTTTACCCGCGTTACCTGACTGACCCATGAGAATACACCAGACCACCAGAATGGGATTGTCTTGTCTACTCGCTTTTTTGCTGCAATTTTTGCCACTTTTACTCCCCACGCTTAGTAAGATTATATTAATATATAATAATATTATTATTAAATTATTTCATAAAGTTATTTAATCAAATATCCACTAATTAATTGAAAAAATCGTCAAAAATGGTCTCAATTTGCTTCAGTCCTTATTCTATGAATGCAGCTGTTTTATGTACAGTCTACATACATACCTGCTTTTGACGTAAATTGGCCCAAAAAGCTAATTTTTTCCCTCTGACTAGCAACACCAAAAAGATCGGCCAAGCTGTGCGCACCTATGGTACTACTACTGGATGATAGCAAGTCACTTCTTTCTTTTCACAAGCATCAAAACTCCTGCTCTGTGCGCCTGTACAAAGCATAGTCGCAACAGTTATTGATTTTTTCAAACTTCTCCATTTTTTCTAGGCTTAGACTTAGATTAACGTGGGTGCTAGTCCCCCGCTTACATCGGTATCACTCCCACTTACTTAGGTCGATATATACAAGCATTAGTTTGGGCCGCACGCTGTAGGGTTTAAACAATCGTTTTCTTTTCTTTTCTTGTATTACAGTAAAACTTGAATGCATCTAAATATACATATTTCACGTCAAACCTGTATTTCTGATTACATGCTAACTTATGTACATACTTTATCTTTTTTAGCAAGATAAATTCCTATCAAAAAGATAAAGGTAAAAGATAAAGATATTTTTATCTTTATCTTTATCTTGCTAAAAGATAAAGATAAAGATATCTTTTGCAACACTAATCTGGATCTGCTTAGTCAAGTTATATCTGGTTAATCAGATCAGAAAGTTATTTTTGCGCGATGGTATAATTTCTATTTTACGATTCACTGTAGCTAGGTCATCTAAGCAGTTGTGGGGGTGGGGGTCTGCGGGGGGTTTTGACAATGGCCAAAAAGTGCTGCTGACCCCCCATAATTTATTGGTTTTAGAAGAATTTTTAAATGTATTAAAGGTTGTTTTTTCACATAAATCAGAATTGACTTTGAGAGACTTTTTTGCCTAAAAATGGGAAAATTTTAAATTTTTTCGGAAATGTTCGTTAAAAAGTTGTTTCAGTGGATGCGCGACATTGAGTAACGTCAAAAACTATGTTTTTAGTGCCCATGGGCCATTTTATCGCTTTTTTATAATTGAAAACATTTGACCTTTGACCCCCAGAATTTCTATACTGTACATGTATGGTTTTAGTAGGTGCATCTGTCATTTTTCATGAATTTTAACAGCGTTTTTCTTTGTTAAATTGAAATTAAGCAGGTTTCCAAATAATACACAAATTATTAATTGCATTCGTAATTTGGATTTATGTCGGTTTTTAAAAAGAAGACTACACTGTCTTTTGGTTGGTAAAAGTCTAAACTTGTGAGCTCTTACTTTTTTGACAATTTTTTCTCATGTCATTTTTATGTAAAAGCTCTAAAATGCAAATTTTCCTCGTCTCTGCCCCAGACCCATCTGGGGGCTGTTATATTAGTCCCGCCACCCGAGATCCCCCAATCCATGTGGGCTCGGGCGCTTTACGCCCACCGTTTTAGGAATACAAATTGCTGCACAAAAAATATTTTTATCTGGATCTGGATCTGTATTTGAATTTTTTAAATTTTGATCTGGCAAACTGATCTGGATCTGGTTATTTTCTGATCTGCTTATCTGATCTGGATTTGCCAGAAAATCTGAACTCGGTCTTTATCTGGATCTGGATCTGGGTAAAAATCTGGATCTTTTACATCACACTGAAATTCTTAGAAGACGACCTAGCTTTTTTGAAACAAAGAATCATATGTTTAAACTGGATGCCACTAATTAAACTATTCGATTCAAAATTTTGAAAGTAGATTTACAATGCAGTTTGTTAGTTGGCATTTTCTGATTGGTCGAATAGGTTGACCCACTGTGCTCCAACTGAATTACGGTCATAGCCAAAAAATCGATCAAATCAAACGGTGCGTCGCAAGAACGATTCTCGCGAATTCTTGACAACCGAAAGCTGTTTAATCAGAATGTTGTCAAGTTAGAGGACGATGTGTGCGAATTTGCCGCTCGAATTGCCACTAAGAGCTTCACGTTATGTGTGAGCAAGGATTCAATTAAAAAAAGTCAATAAGATATGATACGTAGGGAATGCACGAAACTTTTTCGCACTTACAATCTAATCAAATATTTGAAAATTTGGCAACTCTACCTAATTCATTTGAACTTTGTTAATATAGTAATAGCACAGCTTCGTCATCCGTAACTTCATATTTAAAAACAATTTTAAGTTGGAAATTGAAAGTCAGTCAAGTCTAAACTTAATCAGCTAAAAGCAAAAGCGTGGTCATCAATCACACATGGGCGTGAAGGGGTTATGGGGTATGCACCCGGTAAACCAAAATACCAACAACCCCCAGAAATCAATTTTTGAAATTTATTTTTGTTTTTTCGCAATTTTTTTGATGCCAACAGTTAGTGCTCGATGAGAAAGGTTGACAAATGGTGTTTTTTCGCAATACCACCATTTTTAAGGCCATTTTTTGACCTTCAAAAAATCTTGCAACCCCAGAATTTTGGTGCTGCCCACCACACCTGGGCGTGGGGGGTTCGGGGGGTATGCACCCACCCCAGAAACCAAAATACCCCCCAGAAATCAAAATACCCCCCCAGAATTCAAGGTTTGAAAATTTTTTTCGTTTTTTTTCGCAATTTAGTGCTTGATGAGAAACGTCGAAAAATGGTGTTTTTATCGCCATACCACCATTTTTAGAGCCATTTTTCGACCTTCAAAAAAATCTTGCACCCCCCCTCCCAGAATTTTCTTGCTGCCCACGTATGATGGTCATGTTGACGTTGATTTGATGGTTTTTATTTGATGGTTTTAAGCCGGTTTTAAGTCAAACATACAATTAGTTTATATCATGCTTAATCCGGTTTTAAGTCTGGCTTGACTATACCTAGGGCAGGGTTAGGCGCGGCTTATATTTAAAACCGGGATCAGCCTATTTAAACCCGGCTCGTGGTGCATTATCGGCTATTGAGGCTGTATTCCGACAATTAACCTATCTAAATTTGTCAATCATCGTTTTTTAACGAAACTTCTGATTATAAGTTAAGAAAAACGTCATTGTTAATTGAAATTGATTCCTAAAACATGCAGGAAATTAGTAATTCGGCGAAAATTTTCGAAGCAAAAACTATGAAAAACTTAGAAAACTATTGCGGCTAAGAGGTGCACAACTGGAAATCAATATGAAGTTGTGGACTGGTAAAGTTAGTTAAAAAAGTCATAAGTTTTCGTGTATTTGTAGCTTATTGAAATTCGAATTCATTCTACCATGGGTTTAATCAGTCCTTATTTCAAGTGAATCCACCTACAGTGTGTTACGCCCGACTTTCGCCTCACTAAATATTCACTGTTTATATCTCGATGTAGCTAATTTGCGTTTGATTTTTCTAAGTTCGCTTAGCTACAGTGTTTGGGGGTTTAATTCTTCTTGAAGATGTCGATAGAAGTACAACGATAAGTCAACGATTTATAATTTTATTAAAAAGAAAACCCATAAAAACTTACAAATTTCGGTAATCCGGTGTGTGCGTAACAATTAAAATCAAGGATGACGAACGGACGGGCGAAACAAAACAAGGTTCGGGATTGCGTATAGCCTGACGGCTATGCGTCAAAACGGAACGGGCGTGAGTACGACTGATCGAGAAACTAGGTCAAAGGGGAGGAAATGAGCCCAGACTTTGAGTCGTGCCGCTAATATAGGCGATCGGCGCTTTTGGCGCCTTTTTGATTAATTATTTTTAGCTATTTAGCGCTCAGCTTTTCACACTTGTTCATTCGACATTTCGATTTTATTACATCTTTTTGCATGCTAATATAGGTACACTTGACGAGTTTAACGGTAATTTTCGTTTTATGCTTTGACCTCTTGCGACCTTGCTAAACTCTATATTAAAAGCTTAGAGAGTAGGTCAGTTGTTGAGCTATTTTTTGTGTGCGGCCCAATGATTTTCATATTCAGATTGGCTTTTGGTGGTTTTCCATCAGTTTCCTCGGCCAATTTTTAGTTTTCTAATTTGTCATTTCTTCCTTTTTCCGGCCATTCATTTCGAATAAAATCTTGTAAACAAGGTTTTTGACATTTTAGCGATTAATTTAGTGTGCTTTATCTGTCTTACGTCTGTCTGCTCAGTCTGGTACCAAAAACCGGTTTTATCTGGTTATGACCATGCTCTTCCATAGAACCGCTTTATTCGCCTTCAACTTCGCCTTTTTCATATAATTACACGGGCGTAGGTTACTAATTTAATTACTACAGTTTTGGAATAATGCATACCTTAAAATAGTAGCTACATAATTATTTTCAAACACTGCGATTCAAAAATCAGCATCGATATATCGAATATCATAATATAAGAAGAAACAGAATAATATAATATTACCCCAAAACATAATACTTACGAAATTTAACATTAAAAGAAAAACATTGCTTAAAACATGTATCTTTATAAATATGCATATTTTACGAATAATATAAACGCTTCGAATCACGGTGTACGTGACAAGTGGATATAATTGCATTGCGTTTTCCCAGCAAAAAACGTAGGATTAATGTAAGTAATATTATGTGTTCGACTTCATCATTTCGCCGTAACCAGAATGTCGCCGAAATCGATGTCATTGATTTACGATTAACGCTATAGCACCATGATGAACGCTTGACTGCTTTTGACCAATCCCGTTTTATGGTAAAGTGCAAAAGTTATTTTGATCGCTTGAGGCAATTATTCGCCGAATTACAATCCAATTATCTCGTCCATCTTGAAGAGATTCGACGAACTTACGAGCGAGTTGAAATTCAGTTGGACTACTGGCAATCATAGGTGGGCAGCACCGAAATTCTGAGGGGAGGGGGCGGGGCTGAAAAAATTTTCAATGGTCAAAAAATGGTCTTAAAAGTTGTCGTATGGCGAAAGGAACACCATTTTTCGACGTTTCTCATCGAGCACTATCCAATGGCATCAAAAAATCGCCAAAAAAGCAAAAAAAATTTCAAAATTTCAATTCTGGGGGGTATTGGGTTTCTGGGGGGGTACTTCAACTTCTGGGGGTGCATAGCCCCCAAACCCCCCCCTCACGCCCATATGTGCTGGCAATTAATTATCTGGTAATTATGTGCAATTCTTTTGACTGTCCACTTTAAGACAAAAAAGTCGGACTGCCGAATGTCAAAAACAAGGAACCAGTTCATTCGGAATATGATATGTTAACGTTGCTAAAAATTGTAAACTGCTTGTCAAACGTTAGGGTACTTAAATTTATCGCATATTCTTGCTAATCGTGGGGTTTCTTAATGAACGTGGAGGGTGGTTTGAACGATTGCCCATCCAAAAATTGTCTTTCTGTGGGTAAAATTACCTTGAAAACTGATGCAAATGCTGAAAAATAGTTATAAAACGTTCATCCTCGTTTTCTGATCACCTTCAAGCACTTTAAAAGAAAATTTTCAGTGTATTTATCCATTTTTAGCCTTCACTTAACCTCATCCCCACAAAATGTTCCATTTTATATTTTGCGGGTCTAGACGCTCAACCTTCCCCTCAAATTCATGGCTGGTCCTGCAATCCGTCTCATGTATATTTGGTTTGTACCCTTTTAAAATTAAAATACGCTATTAGATGAAATTTTTAACTTTTTTGCGAATTTTACCGCTAGATTCCGCGCAAGAATTAGTGAGCCGGCTGACGTTTAATGTCGTATTATTCTTTAACCGAGCTTATTAAGTGACTACGTAACTGTATGTGGGATTGCCACCATACGTGGGCAGCAAGAAAATTCTAGGGGGGGTGCAAGATTTGTTTGAAGGTCGAAAAATGGCCTTAAAAATGGTGGTATGGCGATAAAAACACCATTTTTCGACGTTTCTCATCAAGCACAATCCATTGGCATCAAAAAATTGCGAAAACGACGAAAACAATTTTCAAAAATTGAATTCTGGGTAGGGGGGTATTTTGATTTCTGGGAGGGGGGGTATTTTGGTTTCTGGGGGTGCATACCCCCCAAACCCCCCCACGCCCAGGTGTGATGGCCACTGGTTCTCCCGTCCAACCTTCCAAATGAAAGGTGGTTGTCTTGCTTTAAAAAGTGATGGTTCGATTACCGATTGAAAAATGGCTTTCCTGATTCGAAAAATGGCTATTCACTTGAGCAAGTCTTTGTCTTGATCCAGAAAGTGGTTATCCTATCTTCAAAAATAGGTTTGCTGAGTCCAGAAATGTGGTATTCCAGTTTAAAAAGTCGTTGTCAATGCCAAAAAGTAGGATTTTTAGGCTTTGTTGTCCAAACGACCCATTCTCCCTGTCCAACTTTTGGTTCTCCCGGAAAATTGGGTGTCAAAAAAATATTGTAAAAAAAGAAAAAAGAAGAAAACTGGGTATCACAACTGTCACGCCCGATAGTGGTCAATCTAATTGTATTTGTGGAAGTTTGTGTGTATGTTTGTCCGGGGTTGGCTCCAGCCCCATAGCAGATGGGGGTTGAAATTTTGGCCCGAGGTCGGCCTACCTATCGGGGGTGTAGTAGCTATTTTGAAATTTTGACAAACGCACCCATTGGCCCTGGGCAGGGAGGGAGCGGGGTTTGGCCCCTGTTCTATAAGCCTCCACGATTTCCGGAGATGGCCGATTTTTTGTTATTTTTCTCAAAACTTAGTTTATACTGTTTGTATAGGGATACCCCGGCCAAGGGGAGCATGCCTGGCGGCACTATGTACATTGTTACATGTTATCGCATTGGTCGGCACTGTGAAACATCAAAATACGGGTTCAACCAAATAATGCTATAACATAGGCAATTTTATAAGATAGGCATGGTATGAGATACTATGTGCAACAAGATAGGCAATGCTATAAGATAGGACGTGATATAAGATACCCTGTGCTACAGGATAGGCAATACTATAAGATAGGACGTGATATAAGATACTCCGTGCTACAAGATAGGCAATGCTATAAGATAGAACGTTATAAAAGATACCCCGTGCTACAAGATAGGCAATGCCATAAGATAGGAAGTGATATAAGATACCCCGAGCTGCAAGATAGGCAATGTTATAAGATAGTATGGGATATAAGATACCCTGTGCTACGAGATAGGCAATGCTATGAGATAGGTGTGATATAGATACCCTGTCTGTGCCATAACATGCAGTGATATAAGATAGGAGATACCATCAGCTATAACATATGAGTGATATGAGATATCACGTGATATATGACATCCTTTGCTACAACAAACAAAAAATTTTTAAAACATCAAAAATATGGTTTGACTAAAAAAATTTTCCAAAACATCCTAAAACATCAAAAATATGGTTTGACGAAAAAAAAATTTCCAAAACATCCCAAAACATCAAAAATATGGGTTTTATTAAAAAACTTTCCAGAACATCCCAGAACATCAAAAATATGATTATGGCTAAACAATTTTTAAAACCATTCTGTAACGTCAAAAATATGGATTTGATCAAAAAAAATGGTTGACAAAAGACATTTTAAAAAATCCAAAAAATAAAATATGGTTTATACCAACAATTTTTTTAGAAATATCCCAAAAACATCAAAAGTCTTGAAAAATAAAAAAATACAAGAGACATATCAATTCCATATAGCTATCAGGCCTAAGTTCAGCCCGGGCAACGCCGGGCAGCTCAGCTAGTATATAATAATCATAATAATAAAATATACTTTTCCATCTTTTCCATACTAGGTTACTCCGCGTGTCTATTTGGACGTCTGCCGAGCCCTTTATAATAATAGGTATTATACTTCTGGATCAATATACACTTAACCCACTCACCGGGCTAACCAGTTGTTCGTTGTATAGTCACCAGCTCGGACTGAGCTGTCTTATGCGAGCCCTGCAGCAGTATATATTGTCGCGTGCTTACGCATTAATAAAACCAGTGCTATTGGGCGAACCCAATAGCCTTTATCAGCGCTGACTCCTCTCTTAGCAATTATTACGTGCTAAGCTCGAACTGGTTCCCTTCAGATGTTATGTCTCTTTGTTATATGCCTTAAATATGTGTAGTTCTAACAATTGTGACTCGCTTGACCCACCGTCCCACTAGACCCACCGTCCCGCTAGACCAACCGTCCCACTAGACCCACTTTTCTCGTCCCACTAGACCCACCGGAAGTCTCGCTAGACCCACCACGTGCATAATGAGGTGTCCCGCTAGACCCACCATTTTGCGACCGTCCCGCTAGACCCACTGTCTCGGAAAACCCACTCGAAAAAATGAAGACATACATATTACACGTGAAATGAAAAATAGTTATCAAGATGCTTAAGTGAATTCTGCAAAATTTTTTTAATCATTAATTAAAAAGCAAGTTTGAGGTGTACAGTAGTCAATAAGAAGCGGTTAGTTTGTTTTCATGAATGTGCAATTGTATATAATTAAAATAGGTACTTCATTTGAAAAAAGTTTCGTTATTATCAGCTTCACAGACTAACATAGCTGACTTCATATAACGAATCAAAACGAAATTAGCGCGACCGAAATTTAGGACACTTTTTTGACCCCTAAAGTTTTTTGGACCAGCCAGACCCCATCAGAATTTAGGCACGGCCTGTGTGTTTATAATACATCTGATAAGAATTGTAAATCATTGCTAACTTCAGTTTATTGTTTAAGATGGTAACGTAGTCTTCTCCACACATGGGGGGTTTGGGGAGTTTGTTCCTCTACCTCTTGAAATTGAATCCCCCCCAGATTACTGTAGACCCCAGAATTCTATTTTTAGTAACATTTTTGTCAATTATACCCATCCCGACTCCCAGAATTTTCTTGCTGCCCACGTATGGTCTTCTCCATTCACTAGCTCTTGTGTATTTTTTACAAGTACAATTTCAGAGCGTTTTTGGCGATCAGATGACGATGATCCTTCGTGTTTGCTTAATGTACATAAGGTAATTTCGATCTCTGTGAGATTTTCATGTTGTTCATTTGATTTAGCTCGCTGCAGTAGCTTATTATTTGTTCTACATGTATTTTGAATGGCGTGAATTTATTTCGTAATAGTGCGTGTTCCCGCCTCTTGCAAATTTATCGTGATAGTCGACTGGGCGGATCCGAAATTTCAATAAAAAGCTGTGATAACCGTGTGGACCGTACATGTAACCATACGTGGGCAGCAAGAAAATTCTGGGGGTGCAAGATTTTTCAATGGTAAAAAAAATGGTCTTGGGTGTATGATTTTTCAAAGGTAAAAAAATGGTCTCAAAAATAGTGGTATGGCGAAGAAGACACCATCTTTCAACCTTTCACGTTGAGCGCTATCCATTGGCATCAAAGAATGGCGAAAAAAACAAAAACAATTTCGAAAATTGAATTCAAGGGGTATTTCGGTCTTCTGGTGGATGCATAAGCCCACGTCTACGTGTGCATGTAACTGGCGAATAAATGGATCTCAAAATCAGAAAATCTCCAACCCTCTCCAAATTTAGCCAAAACTTGCGTCTTTTGGTTATTTTCAGGTGCTTTTTTACCGTTTTTGGCCATAAAATTGGACTTGATTTACCTCCTCCTCTTCAATAAATGGAGCATTGTACCGAACATATCAAAATTTTGGGTTGGGATGCGAAGTGCAGACGTAGGCAACGAGTTCTGGGAATATCAATGAGCAAAAATCGTGAAAAACACGCCGAAAAGTCATTGCTGCAACTTCAAATCTTCCTACATGTTTGAATGTATACGGCCATTTTTTTGATGTGACTAAATCTATTTTTTGGCCAAAAATGAATACAAAAAACACCTGAAATTCGCGTTTCCGCCATTCCTCAATTCGATAGACCCCCAGAATTGAATTTTTGTAGCTATTTTCGGAAGTTTGGCCCCAACGGACCTCCCAGAATTTTCCTACTTATGTATTTTTTTATAAATTTTTATGCTTTCATATATCTTTTTTTTATTTTTTACCCAAAAAATTTATTCGCTGTTTTGTCTAATTTTTCTTCAAAAAATGTTCCGTTTCCATATAAATAACTCTTTTCAATCTTTATTTTGTGCGTTTTGAAAATAACTGCTTTCTTTCCAGCTCGAAATGAATGAACCCGGTAAGAATTTAGAATAAGATAAACAGTGTCGTAAATTTTCTAAAAATGCTATCATTCTTTGTTTTGGACTTTACAACGCACTCATCTTCAAACCGCGTATCGCGTTATTTTCTCTAACCCGATTGTTTTCCGCTCTTAATTTCAACGGATGGTATTTTCGATGTTACTATCTTCCTAATAAAAGTGGTTTCACCAAAGTCGTATATCTAACATGCCGGCTCTAAAAAGACTGAAGCCTGTTAGCGTACCTTTCATATAACGATAACATTCGAAAAAGTCGTGGAAGTTCGCATCTATTGAAATTGATATGTGTAAACAGGGACGTGACCCAAGATTTTATTTCGAGTGGGAAGAGGAAGGACCCGAAATTTTTGAAGTCCTATATTTAGAGAACCATTAGAAGATATGTACGCGAAAATAATGGCATTTTTGAGCGTTTCTCGACGAGATCCATGTCATGGTGGAGAGAGAAATTTGAAAAAGTTGAAAAGTTTTCTTGCTTGATTTCAAACTTGGATATCAAAAATCAATCCTTTAGCCCATCTGCGTGACTAATTTCGTAAAATAAAGGTAAAGCTTTACTCTAAAACATCACGAAATTCTTGTCTTTGTTTTTAATTTTGCGGTTTTGCAAAGAAAACTAATGCAGAAAATAATAAATCTGCGCGAAGCACCAATAAATTTTGACATATTCGCTATTTTCAAGTCAAATCTGGGCTTCTAAGGTAAGAAATGAGATAGAAAATAAGAAATCGCACCGGAAAATCTTGAGTTGAGTTGCTTAAAAGTTGCTAAAAATGCATTTTGGCTGTCCTTTTAGTAGACTGTGAAAGCTAGAAATATTTATTCATTTCATAAGGAGGGAGCCCCCCCCGCTGGTTACGCCCCTGTGCGCAAATATGTAAATTATATTAAATCTAAGTGACAGCTTTCTTGAAAGAACTTTAGAAGCATATTTTAAATTTTCCAATTGTGGAAGTCAAATCAAACCGGCTTGAAAAGCAAATCGACGAATAGAAAGAAGACTAGCAAAGGAAAATGCTCCGATGGAACAAAAAAGTGAAAATACTTGGAATTGTGGATTATTAAGGATGTAAAAGGATGGGACTAGGAAAAAGCTACCTAAAGTCGCTAAATCTGCTAAAAAATCACTTTTTCTATGCAACGGAAAAAATCGAAGTATATTCTGCGGCCAACAGATTAAACTAAATATTTAACGATAAAAATGATTGAAAAAGCAGCATGTTAGCTATGCGGTAGCTATGGGAAATGATATTGAGTAAACTAACGGTCTTTCTAAGCCAATTGAATGAATAGCAAATATCGATGCATCCAAGACAATTGAAGAAATTGTTGGTTTAAAACAGTAGGAAACGCGTGAGTTGACTTGAAACAGACTAAATGTGGTTACACTAGCATGCCCGTAACGATTGTGTGCACAATCAATCGGCCCCTGCTTTGCTTGCTATAATGCTCATAACAAAATAAAACAACTTTAAATACAATACCACTTAGTTTTTTATCAATCAGGCTACGAAGCTAGTCAGCGTTGCTACTTGCCAGCAATTTGAAATAAAGTAAACATTATAGATTTCGTTTATACACTCTTATCTGAAACTTGGAGAATTATTTAAAAAAGACACTTTTTTAGAGACCGCGGAATCTACTTCGATTTTTTGCGTTGCTCAAAGAAAGTGTGATTTTTAGCAGATTTCGAGACTTTAGGTAGCTTTTTCCTAGTCCCCCTCCTTTTACTTCCTTAATAATCCACAATTCCAAGTATATTCATCTTTTTTGTTCCATCGGAGCATTTGTCTTTGCTAGTACCCTACTTTTAATTAGCATGATTTGAGTACATCAGTCAGTAAACACATACAGTAACATGCCACAATAATGACAGCAGTCCAAGAACGCGGAAAACAATATTGTTCTTAACATCAGCATTATCCTTTTTAAACAAGACAACCTTACATTATTTAAACAGATCGAAGTTTTTCAGCATAGAGTGTACGCAAATATCGAGTGTAAGGAACACTAACGCTCAAATTTAAAAGTAAAATAAATTTGTACTATAAACTACAATTAATAAGAAATGCATAGTGCAAACTTTACACAACTACTGGGTGTAGAGAAAACTAACAGTCAGATTCCCAATCCTGATTTTACGTAGAACATTTCGAAAAAAATTAGGCTTTCTCAAGGCTCTGGAACTAAAGTTAATATGCAGTGTAAACTTTACACAACAACAGAGTGTAGAGAAGATTTTGGTCGGATTCGTAATTCTAATATTACTCTGATATTACGATTAGGATTTATGAAAAAATTGAGTCTCTACAATAACCCGAGAACAAATAAATATCACTTGTAAACTACACTACACCACTGTTGAGTGTAAGCAAAGGCGCTCAACTGGCGTCTCACATTTGATTCCAGGTACATTTTTAGACTTTAGAAAAAATCAAGCTTCTGCAAGGCTCTAGAACTAAAGTTAATATGCAGTTTAAACTTTACACAACCACAGGGTGTAAAGAAAATTTCATTCGGATTCGTAATTCTGATATTACGATCAACATTTATGAAAAAATTAGGTCTTCACAATGGCTGGAGGACATATAAATATCAGATGTAAACCACTTTATACCACTGTTGAGTGCAAACAAACTGGCGTATCACATTTGGTTTCTGGTCAATTTTTAGACTTGAGATTATGTCCAGACTCATAATCCAGAACTTGGCAGAAAAAAACAAGACAGAAATACGTTTCACTCCCTATTTTATTCAATTAAATTCATTCAATTCATCCCACTTATTTTTATCCTATTCTACCTCGCCCGACTTCTGAATAGTGAAAGTGGCGAACAGAAAAATGGACAAACACGTATTTTCCACTGTCCACCACATTGTAGACTTTAAAAATCTGAACCTAACGCTCCATTGAGTGTAAATAAATTCTGTTCGGGCCAGTTTGTAGCCCTTTTATTGTGGTATGTTTGTATGTGCCAAACTTATGTTCCACGAAATATTTTGTATGATTTACCAATCAAAATACGGAAAACAACCTGTTTTTTCGCCCATTTTACACCTCAGATTCCGAACTTTACACCCGATAAACAACTCAATATTATGTTTTTTAACACTGCTTGCTTCGACGTTTAGCTATTAGAAGTTACTTGAATTCTATTTTATTCAATTTATCCCAACTCATAACCGAAGAAGTTGGCAGAGGAATCTTGGACAAAATCTGGTTTTTTTACTCACCCACTAGAGTGTAAAGTTTAAACCCCTGTTACTAACTGCGTCTTGATTGTAGAAAAGTTTGCTGGTAAGCACAAGATAGTCCTTGATCCGTAGTACATCTCTGTCGGAAAAAGTTACTTAAAACTCATAACCGGAGTTGTTGTCGAAAACCCGATTGAAATGTGTCTTTTCACCCCCAGATTTTCGCACTCTTTACACTCTTATTCGAGAATTGAGGCGAAATTCAAAAAACAAAAAAGTGCCATTTGCAGAATTCCTTCCTCTACAAATCTATGCCATTAAATTGTTTGAAGAGTCAATACTGAGTTGTTCACAAGCCCGGTAAAAAACCCCATAAATCCGTTGTATGTTATAACGTTACGCCATAAGTTTACACCGTTTTTGCACAGTCAGTTTTGAGTGTAAAGAAAAACAAAAAGGACAGGCAGCGAATTTTTTATTATCTTTCTTAAAAAAACCGCACTTCCCAGATGTGTCTCGTTATAGCTGTAGGGGGATCACAGGTGTTGGAGGTACCCAAGTGTATTATAGGTACAAAATAGTAAACATAAATTTGGAGTTTTGCGAAACGATAAATGAAGAATCCAGCGGATTACTTAACCTTAACCTAAATAGATGAATAAGTCAATTGAAGGGCATGGTTTTGCCAAAAGAATTTGAATAAATGAAAAAAGTCAGTATTCAGAAGATTTGAACCCATTATTCTTTTTTAAATCCACATGCGAGTACGGATACGTCAGCCCATGGCCTGTCCCAGGGGGAGGGGCTAGGGGGCTATAGCCCCCCCAAAACTGAAAAAAATTTTTAATACCTAAGGAGGGACCAAAGGAAAAAATAGAGGATCGGTCCCACCCAACCCCATCCTATTCGAAAGTTAACATTTGGCGCGATAAAGAATGGATATACAATTTGCAATGATTTTTGGCCGTCAGTGACCATAATTTCTCAAATTTTTCCTGCGCTACGCACCGGATGATACCTATTAATGACATTTATTTACTTTCTTGGCGACCTGGAAGCACGGTTTTTTTGTATTCGGCATAGATTATTCCCGATGTACAAAGACTTCAGGACCGTCTTTGTATGTACATCTACGAAGATTTTTGGGACGACAAAAACTGCTAAAAAGGCCTAAATTCGCGAAAATTAGGTGAGTAATTGTGTGTCCTAATCTTTATAATAGCAGAAATCGCATTTCGAAAGGAAAATCGTCAAATTTTTCGGCGGCTCGCGCCGTTTTAAGACAATTCTTAATGATTTTTGCCCTCATAAACCCAGAAATTAGCTAAAATACACTATCAAAGGTCGAACAACTCTGTTTTTACCGCACTAAAGTCGCTATCATACTATATCATAGTACCCAAAAATTTGTGTGTACAAAATGTAAGAGGACTTTAGGGACCATCTTTGTACACGTGCAAAGGGACCTAGTACAAAAAAACACTGCCTGGAAGCAGTGTTTTTTTGTACTTCACAAAGATTTTCTGGATGTACAAAGACTTTTCGTGACCGTCTTTGTACATGTACCAACATTTTTGCGAAGACAAAAATTGCAGAAAAGGTCTGAAATTCGCAAAAATTTTCGGCAAATGAGTAATTGTGTGTTCTATATATGTCTATAATGGCAGAAATTGCATTTCAAAAGGAAAAATGCGAAATTTTTCGGCGCTTCGCGCCGTTTTAAGATGATTCTTATTGATTTTTGTACTTAGAGACTCAAAAATTAGCTAAAATACATTACCACACTAAACTCGCTACTGTACCATATTATAGTACCCAAAATTTGTGTGTACAAAATGTACAAAGACTTTTGGGGACCATCTTTGTACATGTACAAACGGACCTTGTACAAAAAAAACACTGCCTGGAAGCCATTTTCTGTTCATGTAGGTTTCAAAACAATTTAACAGCAGAAACAGCTATTTTTGCATAGTTTTCTTCTATTTTCAATTAAAAAAGGGGCGGACTCACACATGGGCGCGGGGGTTGGGGGTATGCAACCTCTCAGAAGTTCAAATACCCCCCCAGAAACCAAACCACCCCACACCCCAGAATTCAATTTTTGAAAATTTTGTTTGTTTTTGTCGCAATTTTTTCATTCCAATGGATAGTGCTCGATGAGGAACGTTGAAAAATGGCGTTTCTTCGCCTTACCACCATTTTTTGACCCTTGAAAAATCTTGCAACCCTCCAGAATTTAGGTGCTGCCCACCTATGGACGAACTTGATAAAAATTGGTCCAAAGCTCAGAAAATTCGTCGGGATAGCTCGCCAAAACTGCATTTTATGAAGTTTTTTTGACATGCTCTATCAATTGATGACATGAAATTTCGAACTTTTTGAGAAAAAATTTCTTATTTAGAAGACAATAAAAAGTGTCGTTTTTTTGATCGCACTTGAGCCAGAATTATGGAAATTACTTCATATCTGGCGCGAAGCGGCGAAAATTCGAAGATATTGCATCAAACACATACGCTTTTTATGTCTTTGTGTGCATTATCATACCTTTCAATTTTTTTGCGGTCAGGGGCCGCCTACCCCATAAATACGGTCCTGATAACATTTTACATGTTTACTTATGTATGCATATACCTACCTTATTAAATCTTCTTTTAATCTGAAATGATCTGGTCTGAGCAAAGGTAAATTTCTGAATGGAATCCGAAATTTTTAAACTTAGACAGACAGGGCAGCGTGCATTGCAGTACAATCAGACTATATAGGACCATAGGTGGGCAGCACCGAAATTCTGTGGGAGGGAGTGAAAAAAATTTTCAAAGGTCAAAAAAATGGTTTCTTAAAGTGGTCGTATGGCGAAGAAAACACCATTTTTCGACGTTTCTCATCGAACAATATCCAATAGCATCAAAAAATCGCTAAAACAGCAAGAAAAATTTCTAAAATTGAATTCTAAGGGGGTATTTTGATTTTTGGAGGATATTTCTACTTCGGGGGGTACATACCCCCAAACTCCCTCCCCCCACGCCCAGGTGTATATAGGACCAAAAGATCGAATCGAAAGCACTAGCCAATCGACCTCCATTAATCCATTTAATAGTCCGATGAGAAAAAAAATTGGTTGGGATGCAAGAAGATTCTCGGCTGGCTGATAATAATGGTGGGGTTGAATTCCGAGGAAAAAGTGGAATCAAAATTCAATTCTAGGGCCTACACCATAATATGTGGGATCTACAATTTTTCAGGTGGGTGTCCCATCCAAACTCACCTGGTGCACCATCAGCCCAACCCATGTGTGACGTTTAGCGTCACCCATCATGCCACGTCATACATATTTTTATGTAGAACTTACCTATACCTATACCTTATGCAAATTCCGAAAGCACTTCTTAATTACCATGAGTGCAAATTGCTATGTACAAAAAAGTTTACTAATGCTAACGTTAACATTCATTTTTTATTTTATCTTGGAACAAACGTTTACACTAACGTTTTCTTTTTTCACTAACGTACATAGATTACACGCTACTTCAGGTGAAACAGTGATGACGAGGCAATATAAATGACGAATCTGGGCCCGGTTGCTCGACTCGACCATAAACTAATGTTTACCTTAACGTTAACTCGACTCAACCATTAAGCTCGACTTTAAGGGAAGTCTAATGGTCGATTTAAATTTCGGTTGCTGGACTCCACCTTAGTGCAGCCATTAATTAAGGCTCAGTTTTTTAATGTCTACCTTAAAACCGGTTGCTCGACTGAAACCTTAACGCTCCCATTAAGCGTTTAATGGTTTCTTTAAGGTAAATTGGGTTGCTGGGCTTCACCTTAACGACTTTAATGGTTTCGTTAAGTTCATTCTCTAAGGTAGGTTGAGAGCTACATTAACGGACTCATTGATTGTTTTTCACATTAAAAATTACGCTTCTTCCTATCGTTCCGATTTTTAATATTATGACAAGTTCTCGCCGATTCGAAGTCAAAAGAAGTTCATTGACTAATTTCAATGACGATGAATTTTATGACCGATTTAGATTTAGCAAGTTATCATTAATACTAGAGATTTCATAACAATAATATTAGTTGATCCTTTTTGTCTAGTTGCAGACAAGGCAACGATGAGCGCTGCCTACTGACAATGCGAATTGCAGAAAAGTGGCTGATACAAACCTCATCTTTACATAAATAGAAATTTTTTTAACTATTAAATTTTTCCAACTACATAATTTTATGACAATTAAAACGCGGTTCTTATAGAGACTTCATGTATGCAATTATCGTTTTCACGAGATAACTCAATGATTACATTTCACACTTAAAAAGTAAAGCTTCTTTCATTATTCTTTTATTTAATAATATGATACATGCTCGTCATCCACTGTCAAATGAAATCCATTGATTCATTTTAATGACAATAAATTTTAATAAAGATTTTATTCAGGTATGGAAAAAACCCAGATTTGAAAATTTTGAATTTTGGGTTTTTTTGGTTTTTTTGGGGTTTTTTTGTGCTTTATTGGGGTTTTGTTGGGTTTTTTCAATGAAAATGACAACTAGAGCTACATAAAGTAGCTAGGAATACTCCAACAGCTGCAAGAAACGAGACAAACAAATAGCAACAACTTTATTCAGCTAATATTGAAATCCAATAACAAAATCGATCATTCACTGCGGTTCCCCCAACTATATGTATTTATCTTCCTCTTCAATGCTCGGACATTACAAGATTTTAGTCGAAAAATGCACTGGCTCTCAAAAAATATTAGGAAATAGAAAAATTGGTCGAACTCAGAAAAGTGTGAACTATTGAGGTGGCTGAATAAAAGCGCCCTGTTTTGCATCATGGGATGGCAATTGTGAACTGGGGGCTGAGATTTTCGAGCATGGCATTGTGTTGACCAGACTGAGGTTGGTTAGCCTTTACTAGTCAAAGGAACAGCATAATGCAAACAAAAAGAGATTGGAAATAAAATTTGAATCACCTACGGTATTTACTTCAGTCTATTTGAAAAATTGGTAACATGTGGATAAAAAACCCAAAACCCAATACTTTTTTGCACCCAAAAAACCCAAGAACGCAGATTCAAAAAACCCAGCCTTGCCAACCCTGATTTTATTCGAGAACGAGTTTTTTAAGTTGATTTCTTCATTTTATTTTAGCTGTTGCCGAAAATGCGCTTAAATCAAAACTGTATTTTCCTATTTTTATTTCTCTATTTTTTTTAAATTTCCATATCATCGCAAGCAACCATTTATGTTTTACCCAGACTAACGAGCATTTTCATTTATTTCCCTCATTAAGTGTATTGCTGTCACTGCAATCCATTATCGGACGAATTCGAACCAAACCCAAAAGTCAAGCGGTAAAAGAGTAAAATAAAAGAAAATTCGAATTTTCAATGACTATGGTTCTCAACGTTTTATATCTATGTATTTTAACCAAAACATTAGAATTCTCGTGGAATACGTGTGAACTTGACACAACCATTAAACTTCCCTTAACGCAACCATTAAGCTAACCTTACCGCTACCATTAGATTTCCCTTGATGCAGCCATTAAAGGTTTTTGTTAATGGTTTTTTAATGGTACCCTTAAACTTCCCTTAACAAATGCTCGACCATTAATTAATGGTCAAGTCGAGCAACCCGATTTTCACGAACCTTAACGAAACCATTAGTTAAGGTTTCACCTTAACGTTAATGGTTTCGTTAAGGGAATCTTAATGGTTGTTGGCGTTAAGGTGGAGTCGAGCAACCGGGCCCTGAAGTAGCTATGACTACTTATATAAGCAGTCTTCAGCAATACATATGTAGGTAACCACATCTGGGCGTGGGGGGATTGGTAGTATGCACCCCCCTCCCCCGAGAAATCAAAATACACCCCCAGAATTCAATTTTTGAAAATTTTTTTCGTGTTTTCCGTAATTTTTTTGATGTCAATGGATAGTGCTCGATGAGAGACGTCGAAAAATGGTGTTTTTCGCCATACCAGCATTTTTGAGGCCATTTTTTTACCTTTGAAAAATCTTGCACTAACTTAGGTACGTATGTTACACTCAGGCACTATGTGCCCAAACTGTCGTTATATAACCATTAGTTCATTTCTCTACTGAACCACTAGAAGCGACTACTGAACTACTAGAAAGCGGACTACTCTACTACTGTTTGGTTCAAGCGAGCACTACTGAACTACTAGAAACGGGCAACGGGTTTATAGTCGTTGGTGCAAGCGAGTCGGACTCTGAACTACAAGAAATGGACGAATTTAGTAGTTGTTGGTGCAAGCAAACACTGTTGAACTATTGAACCCGACTACTGATCCACTGAACTACTGAATTTATGAAAGCCATAAATGTGCAGCATGCGATTTCTAGGAAAGGGGGAGGTCAGACCGAAATTTTTTTAAAAGTGCCTTTTTGGGCCAAAGAACGATTATTACACGTCAAAAACCCTGTTTTTTGACGTTCTAGACAATGGTTGTTCTTTCGAGAACATAAAAACGTTAGAAAAATTTTATAAAAATCAGGTAAATTGAACAAAATATTGTCAAAAAATATGTGTTTAGCGCAGAGCGCCGAAAATTTGAGATTTTGTTTTGCCAAAAATAAGCTAGAAACGCTTTAAAAGGCACACATTTTACAACTTTTACAAAAATCGATAATTTTGGGTGTCGCAGCCATTGCGGGGGGGGGGGGGTTAGTTGCCGAGAGGTCAAACCCCTCAGGATAAGTCTGGTGCAAGCGATCCCAGGCTATTTAGGGAAGCAGTGGAATTGTTTAAAGTGCTACACAGTCGACGATTGGTGAGGGTTTATAATTTTGAAGTCGAATATCTTAAAAACTACTCATAGTTGGGCAAAAATAATGTTTTTGAGCTTTCCACAGCAAGATCTAAGCACACAAAAAATTTTGAAAAATCCATTTCCATTCGAATTATATATAAAAATATGCTGTATGTAAATAAATAAGCGTGAAGCGCCATAAAATATTGGGCATATTAGTTCGAAGGTGTGCTAAAATCTAATCGAACAGTCTTTCAGATGCGCCTTAAGAATTTTCCAGTTTTTCCTTCGAGGAACCCTTGTAAAAAATATATTTCCAAAATTTTTGGCGGGACTAGTCCCCCCATCTCCCCATTGTTTAACGTGAGGGTGTGTGGGTCTGTTAGCTTGCGGCTTTCATTTAGCAGTTTTCAGCTGTACTGAAGCAATGACGTTTCGTAAAGTGTAAAATCGGCCTTTAGGTACTGCCAAGATCTGTCAGCTACAAAAAATAACAACTGAAATTCTTAAAAGACGACCTATAGTCTGCATCACACAAGGTCGGTCATAAATTTCAAAATTGTCTCTGACAATAAGCTGACAGATTGCAGTGCAGCATTGATCTGATATATAATTATCGTAACCCTCGGCTTACTGTCATTTAAATTCTTAGAATTTATGCACGAAGTTATGTAAAACAGACTGTAGCTTCTTTGAAACAAACAATCCCATGTTTAAACTCGATGCCACGAATTAAGCTATTCGATTTAGAACTTTAAAAGTAGATTCACAATGCATTATTTTAGTCGGAATTTCCTGATCGGTCGAATCCTTTTATTTTCTGCTACAATTCTAGATTCATGTAAATAAATTTGTTGCTTTGAATCGTAGTGTGTAAATTCAGAGTTGATGGTTAAGGTGTTTTTTCACGCGTATTGCTTGTTCTTGTTCAAGTGCCGAAATGCAGAAATTTAAATTTGCATAGGATGGCGACATCGATCTGATATGATTAAAGATTATTGGGATCTAGTATACAATTTACCCTCCAGCGTTTTTTAGCCGATCCATATGAGCTACAATAAGCAAACTTTACAAGGAGATAGCTATAAGCCTATTGTACTAATCTGGTAAAATCGATCAACTTACGGTGTAAATTTACTGCTATAAAAAAAATTTTAAAAAGCTTACTTCACTTTACTTTAAACTTACTTTAAACTTACTTTTTTCAAACTTACTTTTTTTATGTAGGATGTTGATTGAGTTACAAAAAAACTGCTTTGTTTGAAAGCCACCGAATCGTTTACAATTTTTAGATGCCGTTAGTACGTTGTAGACTGTGAGTGTAAAGCAGTAAGTTTACACCGTAAGTTAACCAATTTTGCCAGATTAGTACAATAGGCTTATACCTATCTCCTTGTAAAGTTTGGTTACTGTAGCTTATATGGATCGGCTAAAAAACGCTGTGGGTGAATTGTATACTAGATCCGATTATTGTATTATAGATGAATGCAGGAAAGAAAGCTTTTACGCGAGCATTAATGCTTCCGTCTTGACTTGACTTATCAAACATTTTTTTTGTAGATTAATTTCTGGTTGCCTAGAAATCGGTCTGAAAAGTACATGTTTACATACGTCCTGTTAATTTTTCCCCTTTTTCTCCATAAGTTCGTAGAAAAAAGAGAAGTACTGTTTATATTATTTAAAAGGTAGCCAACTAGAAAATTATAAAACGAGATTTTCTAATTTTTTAAGGGTTATTCTTGTACTCCGCTTTAAGTAACTTAGGATCATGGCCGAGGAATCAATCGAATCAACGGGTACATTAACACATAATCATATTCGAGAATCGTGCAAAATCGGAAGCGGTTTGAGCAGAATTTATTCGAATTAGAGGCCGACATAATAAATTTGCTGCTAGAGCTGCCGCCAAGAACCGCACTTTATGTGCAAGCAAGCATTACATTTTAAAAAATCATCGTCAATAAGGTACGATATAGAGAAAAAGCACGAAAATTTTTCGCACTTACAATCTGATCAAAAATTTAATTTTTTTAATAAATTCCACTAAATTAGTTTTAACTTTTTTCAATAATGATAGCACAGGGTTACGGTATCTGTATTTTCAAGTTTAAAACTAAGTTAAAATTTGAAATTGAAAGTCAATTAAGCCTAAAGTAAATCGGCTGAAAGCAAAAGTGTGGTCATCCTGACGTCTCTATTCGATGATTTCAAGCCGGGTTTAAATCAAATTTACCACTGGTTTATGGCATGCTTTATCCGGGTTTAAGTCTCGCTTGACTATATCTAAGGCAGGCTTAGACGCGGCTTATATTTAAAACCAAGATCACCTTATTTAAACCGGGCTCTAGGTGCATTGTCCGTTATTCAGGCTTTATTCCCACAATTAACCTATCTTAACTTCTCAATCATCGTTTTTTACGAAGCAGTTTGGAAACATTCTAACATCTGATTGAAAATAAGAAAAAATCGTACTTTATTCGAAATCGATATTCCTAAAACATGCAGGAAATAAGTGATTCAACGAAAACTTTACAAAGCAAAAACTATGCGAAATGTAGAAAACTATTGCGGCTAAGAGATGCTCAACTAGCAATCGATGGCCCAAAAATATCTTAATTTTTTACCCTCCCAGACCAGCTATCCGCTGAGATCGGCCATGCTGTGCATCTATGGTCTTTCCTGCTCAAAACGGAGAGATTGAGTCAATAACAAAATGGATAGCAGCCGCGTTAAAGACAACAAATTAATCCTGAATTAAGTACAGAAAGGTGCCTTAGTCTGTTTCACATAAGTTTGGGCATAAGTTTTAAGAATTTCTCGAAAGTAAGCTGACAGATTGCAATGATTATATATCAAATCGATGCTATAATCGCAATCCGTCGGCTTATTATCGGACATTGGAGGGAGGGGTGCAAGATTTTTCAAAGATCAAAAAATGGCCTTAAAAATGGTAGTATGGCGAAAAACACAATTTTTCAACGTTTCTATCCATTGGCATCAAAAAATTGCGAAAAAACAAAAAAATCCGAAAATTGAATTCTGGGGGTATTTTCATTTCTGGGAGGGGGTACTGTGGTTTCTCGATGCGTGCATACCCCTCCCATTTCCCCACACGTAGGTTTGGTGGGTGGGTGTGTTTGCATGCGGCTTTCATCTAGCAGTCTTCAGCTAAACCGTAGCAATGACGTTCCGTAAAGTGTTAAATCGGTCCTGTCCTGATGTACCGCCACTAGCTGTCAGCTAACAACTGAAATTCTTAAAAGACGACCTAGCTTCTTCGAAACAAACAATCAGATGTTTAAACTGGATGCTACGAATTAAGCTATTCGATTTAAAATTTTAAAAGTAGATTTACAATGCAGTATTTTAGTTGGAATTTTCTGATCGGTCGAATCTTTTTGTTTTCCTCTACAATTCTAGATTCATGTAAATAAATTTGTTGCTTTGAATCGCAGCGTATAAATTCAGAGTTGGTGGTTAAGGTATTTTTTCACGCGTATTGCTTGTTCTTGTTTAAGTGTCGAAATGCAGAAAGTTAAATTTGCATAGAATGGCGACTTCGATCTGATATGATTATGAGTACTTAAGATTATTGTATTGCGAATGAATGTAGGAAAGAGAGCTTTTACGCGAGCATTTATGCTTCCGTCGCGACTTGATTTTTCCAAAATTTTTTTGCAGATTAATTTCTGGTTTCCTAGAAATCGGCCTGAAAAGTACGTGTTTACATACGTCCTGCTATTTTTCCCTTTTTTCCATAAATTCGTAGAAAAAAGAGCAGTAGGTACTGTTTACATTATTCAAAAGGTAGCCAACTAGAAAATTATAAAATGAGATTTTCTAATTTTTTAAGGGTTATTCTTGTACTCCGCTTTAAGTAATTTAGGATCATGGCCGAAGAATCAATCGAATCAAGGGGTGCATTAACACAATAATCATATTCGAGAATCGTGCAAAATCGGAAGCGGTTTGAAAAGAATTTATTCGAATTAGAGGCCGACATAATAAATTTGCTGCTAGAGCTGCCGCCAAGAACCGCACTTTATGTGTAAGCAGGCATTACATTTAAAAAAATTGTTAATAAGATGCAATGTGTAGAAAAAGCACGAAAGTTTCTAGCAGTTACAATCTAATCAAAAATTTAAAAATTTTGTAAATTCTACTGAATAACTTATAACTTTGTTGTAATAACGATAGCGCGGGTCACGGTATCTGTATTCTCAGGTTTAAAAATAAGTTATAGTCTGGAAGTCAATTAAGTCTAAAGTTAATCGGCTGAAAGCAAAAGCGTGGTCAGGTCATTCTGATGTCTCTATTCGATGATTTCAAGCCAGGTTTATGTCAAACTTACCACAGTTTATGGTATGCTGAATCCGGTTTTAAGTCTCGCTTGACTATACCTATAGCAGGTTTAGACGCGGCTAATATTTCAAATTAAGATCACGTTATTTAAAGCGGGCTCTAGGTGCATTGTCCGTTATTCAGGCTGTATTCCCACAATTAACCAATCTAAACTTGTCAATTTGTCAATCATCGTTTTTTTATGAAGAAGTCTGGAAACATTCAGACATCTGATTAAAAGTTTAGACAAAAGTCGTTGTTCATTCGAAATCGATTCTTGCAGGAAAAAAGTAATTCGACGAAAATTCTACAAAGCAAAATTAAGAGAAATGTAGAAAGCTATTGCGGCTAAGCAATGCAGAACTGGCAATCAATATAAAGTTACGGACGGGTAAAGTTCTTTATAAAGCCATACATTTTCCTGTATTTGTAGCTTATTAAAATTCGAATTCATTCTACCATTTGGTTTATCAGTCTTAATTTCAATTTAATCAGCCTGCAGCGAATATCATTACATTGCATTTTCCAAGCAAAAACGAAGGATTAATGTATTTTATGTTATCTGTTCGACTTATTCAATTTGCTGTAATCAATAAAACACAGAAATCTATTTTATTGATTTGTGAAAAACGTTATGGAATGAAAATCCGCAAGAATGCTCGACGGCCTTCGATCGGCCCAACCACACGTGGGCATGGGGGTATGGGAGGTATGTCACTCCCCAGAAACCAAAATACCTCCCTCAGAATTCAATTTTTGAATTTTTTTGTTGTTTCGCAATGTTTTTGATGCCATTGGATAGTGCTCTCTGAGAAACGTTGAAACATGGCATTTTTTCGCCATACCACCAATTTTAAGACCATTTTTTGACGTTTGAAAAATCTTGCATCTCCTCCCCACTCCAGGTATAGATTTATATTGTTAATTCTATTTATTACTTATCATATCTTTAAGTTCGTTAATTTCTTTTGGAATTTTAGAATTCTCAAGCTAATTAAACTGCTAAAATTAACTTTTTACTTCTAAAAATCTATGCAAAAACAAGTCATGTTCTGTTAGTTATTTAAAAAATGTATGACTTTATCAAACCAATTGAAAATTTAAGAGTACCGGCCAAGACAACAGCTTACTTTGAACAGACAAGCCGAAAATAATGAACTGGAGAGGATCGTCGTACAAAATTTCGCAAAACAGGTATATCATCAGCGAAACCTCCACAAGGTAAATTTATGAGCCCCCAGGTGCGAAATGTAATAAGGAGGATATATTCCATGTTTCGATTCGAAAGATGCTTCAATAAGAATTTATCACCCCCTAAAAGTTTGATGACAAAAATGGTCTTAGCAACCGATTTTCCAAGGAATACTAAAGGAAGCATTTTAGCATGTTCTGCAACAAAGAAGAAAAGGCTCCTTAAGCCATGCATAGTTGGCAGTTTTGACATGGATATAATTCGTAGAAAATGATGGCTAATGGTGATATCGTGACTACGGAAAAACTTGGAGATAAGATAAAGCAACACTGCTGAATATTAGTCTTCTTCGAACCCCAATGTGGCGAATTCTAAAGATACTGAAATTCACGTATAACAAAGACAACTGCACACGGATTCATTAGCATGAAAGCCCAAATATTTTCACGCAGCGACTATGGTATACGCGAAAAATTAAGATCCTTTGAGGTAACAATGTTCCAATTTTCTATGCAGACGAAACGTGGGTTAACGAGAATCACTCAGTGTCCAAGGTTTGGACTGATTTAGCCATTAGTGAGCATCCCAGGCCTACTATGGTACCTATTTTTCGGTCCAAGAAAAGCGGAGATTATCATTTTGAAATGAACTCTCGTCATTATGAGGATTACTTGTAAAAGCAGGAATTAGCTAAAATACCAGAAGACAGCATTCTGGTGCTTGACAACGCTCCTTATCACACCAGGAAAATAAAGAAGAAATTAACAATGAGGAGCACAAAACATGAGATGGCACGATTTCTATGTGACCACAATTTACAGTTTGACGATCAAATGAGCAAAGAATGCTTATTCAAAAATTTTATTGAAAAGCACGGATCTAATCGAGATATTTTAGCTGTCGAGCAGTTAGCAAAGCGAATGAACCGTGGTATAATTTGACTTGGGCGACTGGATTTAGCTCTGCATGATACGTAACAGATCAAAAACGCACCACCTTTAGCATGTGTGCCGATTCAAAACCGAAATGAAGCATAAGAGGTAAGGTCTAAGAAATAGATAGTAAGCGGAGAAGTTCATGATCAGAGGCGGATTTAAAATGGCAGCCCCTTACCATCCCATCATGGGCCCATTATAGTTGGCGAGAGGAGGAATGTATATTTTTTACAAGGCTCTCTGGCTATCATTTATCCTAATTTTTTAAAATTTTCGTTCGTTTCGCAGCTGATGTTTTAAATTTAATTACTGCTCAGAATCACAGTCATCTTTGCGGGGTCACTTAAATGTGTTCCGTTCAAACGGCTCATTTTTGCTATACGGCTTAATTACTGTAGCATGATATTAAACGGGTTTGCTTGTTGCGGCAGTCTGTTAGATGCGCCAATGTTAAGCAAACCACATTAAACATCGAAAATAATATTTTATAGCAACCAGCTCTTACGAGAGCATAATTGAAGATGCCATTTGTGCAATGGAAATCTGTTACAGTATTAAGACTTAAGCAAAAATGGGCCGTTTGGAATGAAACAGACTACTATTTATTCCAAGGAGTCAGAATCACACATGGGCGTGGGGGTTTGTACCACCCCCTCCCTCAGAAGTTGAAACCTCCCTCAGATTTCTGTATACCTCCAAGAATTCTATTTTTAGTAATATCTTTGGAGATTTTACCCACTGCTGACCCTCCCACAGATTTTTCTTGTTGCCCACGTATGGTCAGAACTAGTGTTGTAAAAGATAAGGATTTTTTGCAAGATAAAAGATAAAGATAAAGTTGAAATTTCAAAATCTAGAAGATAAAGATAAAGATAAAGATACAAAATTAAGAAAGATTAAGATAAAGATAATTTGCAAGATAAAGGAATCAAAAAGATAAAGATTAAGATAAAGTTAAAGATAAAGTGTACATAATGTAAATATGGTCGCCTAAACCCAGGAGAAAGATGTTTGTGAAGTGCATAAACGATAGTGGTTGATGTAAAGCAGCCAACTGATTGCGATAACTTTTACACCTGATATCAAAGAGGTGATAGGCATTAAGCACACATAAATGTAGGTTAGGGGGTTTACCCGCGGTATCTGACTGACCCACGTACCACTACTATTGGCAGACAGCAAGTCACTTCTTTCTTTTCACAAGCATCAAAACCCTGCTTTGTACGTCTGTACAAAGTATGTACATATATAGTCGCAGCAGTCACTGGCGTAGCCAGTGGGGGGAAGGGGGGAATTCCCCCTAGCAATATGGTTGCGTGATGCTTGCGATGGAGTGGAATTTGATCACAAAAGATTCAATGCGGCAATAATTCGAATAAACGAACCAAAAGCAACGGGCCTATTGTTCAGTTCTGGAAAATTAGTATGCATTGGGCTAAAAGCGTTGAACAAAATGAAATTGCGAACGAAAAAATTTGCAAAATGTTGGAGAAAAGTGGATACGAGCTAAAACTAAGTGAACATATAATTCACAATATTGTCGGATCAGGAAATTTAGGCGCAAATATAAATTTACGCGCTCTTGCTCAAGCGCACAAAAAATTTGTTGAATACGAACAAGAACTATTTCCCGGTTTGAATATACGATTTCCGGATGGCCCACCCTCTGCCCTTATTTTTACGACGGGAAAAATTGTTATAACAGGCGCGAGAAATGAAGCACAACTGAAACGATTTCAAAAACGCATAATATGTTTGACTGATGCATTCAAAATAGCTTAAGCATAAGGTTAATAATTATTCAAAACGTTGTGCAAACAGAAAAGGTCGGCTACTGAACGTTTTGCAGTGCACGGTACCTAAACTGTATGCAGGGTTGTATAACAATGACCGTACAGAAGACGATATTGTAGCATTTCAACCCTGCATTTATATTATGGTATTAGCATTTCTACATGCTGTGTATGCAGGAGATGTACAGAAAAAGATGGTACTATGCACGCATTTGAACTCGTCCAACTATGTTTAAGTAGAAAATAATTAAGCTCAGAACCATACTATCTCAGACTTTTATAAAGAGTGGAATTTCAATTTTTGTGTAGGATTCAATGCACCGGGCCCTTTTGAGTCAAGCATTATGACACAGAGTCAATGTATTTTCGCGATAGACATAAGAATTAGACAGCACATTTTTTAAAATTTATTCGGATAAACTAACATAAACACTAGCTAGGGTAATACGTGATATACATATATCGCAACTATTTACATTACGAATAGTGATTTTACGATCACTGCATACAGAATTGGCAACCCACACGTGTTTTGCTGTTTGCTTAAACATTAGGGTATACAGATTTACACCCCTCAGAAAATACGGTTCTAGAAAACTCTCAAAATCGGTCGAGTTGTTTATGAAACCGAATTGCTTGGCATCCAAGCACACAGTGCATGTCTTTGACCGTGTAATCAGAATTTCTAATGCATGTTCGGAAACAGTCACGCATATGTAATGCTAGATCGTCCTGCGCCCAATTAATAAAATCGACGCGCAAATAGGTCAACCGGGGGGCATTAGCTATGAAGCCTGACAAGTAATTCTGGTATTGCCAGAACATCATAGTAGAGTTTATTATGATTTCTCTTGGATTTATGCGACGCACCAAATCGACAAAATCGTAGTCGATGCAACAGTCGTCGACTGTGAATCGACCCACCTGGAATGTGAAGTTGGGCATCCATGACGGACTGTCATCGTCACATCATCGAAACGCAGGTTTTTCTCACCCGCATCTCTTCCAAAGTGGGACATTAGCAATGGCTCCGGTTACCATTGAGCCAAATCCCTGAAGAATTAGTGAATTCATTGGCTTTTAGGAAATAAAGTTTAAATTACACAAATAAGTTTAGCTTATTTTGAGAGAAAGCACTAAGTAAAAATATACAGATATGAAGGTTAACTCATGATAATGTCCTGCCTCATTTATTAAAATTACTCACCTCTGCAAGTTATATTTCCCGGATTTGTCACGCGGATTAGCTCCTTCAGCGTTTTTTCTTCTTCGTCTGCTAGTCTATAATTCGAAGTTGACATGTAGGTCAAAAAAATCAATGGTCGTTTGGTGAGTAATGGGCCATAGGGATCCGTCGTTTTCGCTATTACCAGGGCGGTAATTGATTGAATATTCCATTTCGGGTTCTGCTCTACCCGAATACCCGACTAACAAAGTCAAATCCGGGTTTAATTCCGGTTTATCCGACTTTGACAGAGAGTGGAACTCCTTTGACAATTGAGTAAATCTAAGCTTGCTCCGTATGTCAAGCGACTTAAAAATTTGACGCTTGAGCTCCAGAGGAAGATCGCTAAGTGACAGCATTGTATGATATAAAATGAGAATTAGTGTGTTTTTGGGGATCGGTCAAGGATTTTCATACTTTTTAAAAGCATGGAATTATGGGCTGTCTTTTCAAAAGCAGCTGGAAATCTTTACACTATTGTGCTAGTAAGATTTCTTTATAATTTTCTTCTGTATTTTTCTGAATAATGAAAACTTAGCTTGAGTTGGACCTATTTTTGTAATATTTTGCTTTTTTCCGAATACTGAAAATCAGCTTGAGTCGACAGCTGCAGTTTAAAATAAATTTCTACGATACATTTTTCTTTTGTATCTTTCTGAACAATGAAAAACGTAGCTTGAGTTGAATCTATTTTTGAAATAATGGGTAAATAGCTAGATGGCAGTGACTGTTTGAATTTCAATAATATTTTGCATGGAAGCCTAGTTTCAGTCGACAGCTGCAGTTCAAAATGAATTTCTATAATATTTTGCTTCTGTACCTTTCTGAACAGTGAAAACGTAGCTAGAGTCGACAGCTGCAGTTCAAAATAAATTTCTACAAAACTTTTCTTTTGTACCTTTTTGGATAATGATTGCTTAGCTAGAGTCGACAGGGTGAATAGTTTATTGCTCTAATAAAACTGCGTTATAGTATGTGCGTATATGCCGCCTAGTGATTAGTCAGTTCAATGTTTATATCTTTATTATGATGGCGTTACTGAAATCGGCACCCAGTACCTGATGGGCTCATGCGACCTGGGGAAAAATTAGACATTCTGCGCCCGCGTAGGATCCGAATTTGGCCTTTCGCGCATCTGCTTCAGGGAGTCTACCGCCCAAGTTTGGCGCTTCGCGCCTATACTTTCGTGCTTTGTGTTGTAGTAGTATGACCCGAAATTCGGCGCTTTTCGCCTCATGGAGTCTCTATGCTTAAGCATGTGCTATGCTCAAGTATTGTAGAGCTGAAGGGGCCACCCTTACTACTATTACAATCATTGACAGCCAGGGATTTTTTTAGCGCCACCCCTATTTGCGCTACCGATAAGGGCCAGAAAGGAGCATTTGTGCATGAGGCCTCTCATTTTTGCACCAAAAATATGCTACTATTAGGAGGAAGGTAAAAATAATGCCGTCTTTTAGCTTTTCTCGGCGAGCTATACACCATGGTGAAGAAATTTTTCGAAAAAAACATTGTTTTACGTTATTCAATTCATACAAAAAATCTAGTTAAAACTGTCAACACGACTGATTTCTCATGATCCATCCAAACTCGCCGAAAGTTCGAAACTTCTTCTTGTAAAAATTGAGTCTCGAGATGATTCAATTTTAAATTGACCGGATCTGGTTTTAAATTATTCTCTGCGATTTTTGAATCGTTAATTGATACTTTTCGAAATTCTATTTGGATTTTCGAGGGTGCCATTATTTTATGATTTGGGGCAGCCACTAATTCGTAATCAGGGTCAAATCCCACTAAGATTCCTTGCTACGTACTATAATGATGTATTAGTTCCGTGCATTTTTTCGTATTTTTCTTTTAGCTTAAAAGCAGCTTGCAGCTCGTCTACGACTGCAAATTCGTCACTTAATAAAGCTTCAAATTTTTCTCGAAAGGGAAAGGACAAATTTCTTTGAAAATACCTGGAAAATACCATATATAGGTGTTTTCCAAATTTTTATATTTTCCGTAGGGTTGGTGACAGGAAGATACATCTTCCAGGTCCGAGATAATAGACCCCCAACCTGCAACTTGTCCTTGTTCTATTATTAAGTTTACAACGTTAGAGCAAAGTTGAAAACAACAATAGGAAAATTGAAGTTTTAAATCTCGTTTTGACGTCCAAAATCCTTCGTGATTTTTATTTAAATGCTCTCCTTGAAATTCCTTATTTTCATAAGAAAATTTACAGTCTTCATAGGAAATTGGTTCGAAGTTCTTTTGTCGAATGTTATCCATTTTCCGCCAAAAAATCCCATGTAGGTGCAAACAGTCCTCGTTACTTTTGTACATTTTATCGCAAACGTGGTTTTAGGTTTTGTTCTTGGCATAAAAATTGAGACATTGAATTTTTCTGGGGCTTGTAGGTCTCCCCCCAGGAAAAGATCATTTTACTGCCTTAGGAATACTAAAAGAATGCCCACTGCGACTAGTCCCACAGATTTGAAAATTTTCCTTAGCTTCTACCTTTCCTGTGAGTTGTAGAAGCGCAATAATTATGTACAAAGTTTTACATTTTAGAAATAATTCTACTATAATGTACATTCGAGTAAACAAAACACTAATTTGTACAACGACAGAATTAGCGTAAGACTATTTAAATAAGTAAATGAATATACAACGCAGAACACAAATAATATGTTAAATAATTTGAATAATGTTTTTGGGTTTTTAACATTTTCAAAAATTTTTAAGATCTGTATTTTTTATCCAAATTTAGAATTTTGTGATTTTTGATGTTTTTTTGATTTTTAAATTTTTTTGCCATTTTCTATTAGTTTTGAGTTTGATTGTTTACATTCAGTGCCTACGGGCGCTAATGCGGCTGTCAATCCAGGCGGATAGACGTCTTTCACGTTCGACATTGTCAGAAATATTGCATATTTCGGCCAGTATGGGGTCGATGCTGTCATCCGCACTGGCCGCATCAATGTCAGGGCTGGCCGGCGTATCGGCCAATGGCGGACTAGACCGTAATTCGAAAACTCCGCTTTCATTGTCAGTCGTGGGCCGACGTAAAAGTGGATTCGTCGAAGCATCGACGTCTTCTTCGAATCGATCCACGTCTTCATTTGGCAGAAAGACGTCGTCATCGCCATCGTTATCGCTATCAGCGTTCGCGTCACGGTAGCGACGTATCGGCGTTGTACCGAGACGATCTGAAAGCTTCGCTTTACATCGCGTTTCATAAAGCTAGTCTTTGAGCATAATACTAAAGAGTGAACTTTGGTCAGGCTGTGTCAATACTTTGTTCTTTACACCGCGCCGCTTTCTTGTATTATCGAATGGGTCTCTGTTGAACGGTATAATGGCCTGTAATTCTTAGTTGATGATTAAGGCCTCAATTTGTGGGTGGATTGTCAAGATTTAGGGAGCTTTATTTTTTTGTTATTAACTCGCGAAAAATTGCCGACTTCCGCATTCTAGGTGTTACGCTTTTGGGATTTTAATTTTTCAAACTTTTTTTTTGATTTTTCGTTTTGATTTCACATCTGATAGCACAATAGTTTGTAGGATTTCTATTTTTAAGTTTTTATAAATAAACTTGTTTGAAATCTTTTGTTTCTAATTTTTTAGCATTTCAATAATTGTGTCAAGTGACTTTCTAAATTCAGTAGCTGAAATTTAGGCGGTCTGTGGAACTTAAAATTAGACACATTAAATTTAATTAATAATTAAATTGCTAAATGGTCCATACAGGCTCAATTTAGCATGATGTACGGTAAACGGACCTATTTGATATATTAAGTGCTCAATCCTACATACACATTGCCATTTATCCAACATTTGTTTCTGTTTAATTGTTCATTTCAAGTTCAATTCATACATGAAAGGTCAGGAAAGTGTCAAAAAAATTCTATACAGATTAAAGAGGACAGTTTTTCGCGTGCTCTATCTATTGGCATGAAAAACGCGAAAAAAACATACGAAGACTGAACATCTAATTCTAGGAGGCTGTTCCACCCCATTCAGATGACAGTTAGTGAGCTCAACTTTAATATTCGTACAAAAATCATGTCATGGCGGTTTTTACGACGCTCTATCCTTGTAAGACGTTAAAACATAGAAAATTTCGGAAAATATTAAAAAATTGAATAAATTGAACAGAATATAGAAAAAACCGTAATTTTTACATTTTTGAGCCGAAATATCTCTAAAAACGCCTAAAACAACACCTTTTATACGGTTTTGAAAATCGCAAATTTTAGTGATAAAATCTCTTATGGTTTAGTCAGATTATTCGTATCAATCATTCATTAAATTTTTTATTATCCACCCATTTATTGTCCATTTTGCGGTAATTTTTAAATAAATGTTTCTTCACTCATCGTTTTTTCTGGCGCACTAGTTTTGTAATGAATGATTGTTATCGTGAACGGGAAGCTAATTTCAACTATCGTTGGCGAGAACAAAAACGGACATTTATTAAACGATTAATCATTCTTTCCTTTTCCTGAGTTTTTTTGCAATTTTGGACGGTTTCCAGAAATTTTGATAATTATTAGATAACTTTTGTTTTGTGCAATTCGAAAATTTGTACAAATTTTAGAGCGTTAATAAGATTATTCTGGATCGTCTGACGGATGAAGGGAAACGTGGCGGAGTTGCTCCCTCCGACCAGGCGAGTTTATTTTATCTTACCAGGCACGTAGCTGGCCGTCCTATTTCGGGGGCCGTCACCAATTTTGGGGGGATCAAGCCAAAAAAGGCCAAAAATAGCACAAAATAACATTTATTAAGTCCTATTTTTCTTAATTTGGGGGGTATGGACCTCCGTTACCCCCAAAGCTACGTGCCTGTATCTTGCGCTTTGATTTTTTTATGTCCAGACGTGCACATCGTGGGAATTCTTGGCAGGGGCGGTTGAACCAAAAAATGTAGCATTTGTGCCTAACATTTCTGGCGTTAGAATCGCTCTACAACATAGAAACGTTAGAAATTCTGGTAAAAAATTAAATGAATTTGAATAAATTGAACTTAAAATTTACTCAGAAAAACTAGTATTGTGCGGGGCGTCGAAAATTTGCTACTATCGAGCAGGCTTAAAATTGCACCTTTTCTTTTCTAAAATCGCCTCATATTGACTCAGGTTTTGGTTCCCGTGGAAGGGGTGCAGCATGTGCCGAGCATAGGTGAGTAGCACCGAAATTCTGGGGGGGATGAAGAGGTGAAAAAATTTTTAAAGGTGAAAAATGGTATTAAAAGTGGTCGTATGGCGAAAAAACACCATTTTTCGACGTTTCTAATCGGAAACTATCCAATGGCATCAAAAAATCGCTAAAAAAGCAACAAAAAAATCAAAAATTGAATTCGGGGCGGGGGGGGGGTATTTTGATTTCTGGGGGTATACCGATTTCTGGGGGGTGCATACCCCCAGACCCACCATGCGCCGAGTACCGCCCAACCCAGATACGTGATAGGTTCAAATTTTAGATAGGAGCAGTGGTTATTTTTAGGTAAACGCTGAATTAAGGAATAAATAAATAAATAAATGAATAAATAGATAAATAAATAAATAAATAAATAAATAAATGAATAAAGGCTGATTACACGAATCAGCAACATCCGAATGTGAAGTTCACATTTGAAACTGAATGTGACAAGAAATTAAATTTCCTTGATGTTCTTGTTGAAAGGAAGTCCGATGATATTGTGACATCATCATATCAGAAACCTACATTTTCTGGCCTTTATGCCAAATTGTCTAGCTTCATTCATTTTGCCTATAAAGTTGGTTTAATAAGGACACTTGTGAGTCGCATTTACATGATTTGTAACTCATATCAGACTTTTGTCTCTGATATTGACAAGCTGAAGCAGACTCTACTGCAAAATGAGTATCCCCTTGGCTTGATTGATAAGGTCATATCAGACTTTATGACAAAGGTATAAATAAGAGTGATGAAATAAAAGTCGGGTGTGATAAATTATGCTATTCTCCTGTTTTGCCTTACACTGGTGTGCATGGCTACAATGTACGCAGCAGAGATCCATAGCTTATATCTGCATTTTACCCTCAGATTAGAGTAAGGTTTGTTTACAAACCTATCATGTGTATAAGCCGGTTTTTCAAGAACAAGGGTGCTGTATCTGCTAACCTACTCTCAAATTTAGTATATAAGTATACGTGTTCTAGCTGTATGGCTAGTTACATTAGCGAAACTCGCCGACATTTTGGGATTAGAATTGCAGAGCATACTGGCATCTCATTTGCTACAGGAAAGCCAATTCAGTTTGATAGCTTATCTGCTATTCACAAACATATCTCAAATAGCAATCATTCAATTACATCAGATTGCTTCAAGGTTATTAGTCGAGCATCCAACTCTTGATCTTTTAATCAATGAGCCATTATACATAGCACGTGATCGTCCTATTCTCAACACCATCATATCCTCTAAATTTGTTTTAATTTTTAAAATCCCACCTTTTTCATTTTCTTATATTTTAAAATATCTTATAATTCTCTTCATAATTTAATGGCACGTTTAAACTTTAAGTTTCTCTTGGTTTACAACTCTCGCTTAGCAAGCTCATTTTTCAAAACTATCAAAAATTTCCTGGCGTTTAGGGATAGGGGCCTCCGATTTAAGCTGGGGAATCCCATCATCTCCCCTGTTACAAGTAAGATGGAAGTTAATGCCTTTTTATCATTTATTATCATTTTCCTTTGTTTTTCTAACTAAATTTAGTTTATACATCATCCTGTTCCGATTACGTGTAGGTTAAAGCGATCCATTTGCACGCTGAACAATTTTCAGTTGACAAGGGTTTACTCATGACGACCCACATGTTGAAGCGGTCAGCCATTCGAGAGTATTTCGGAGATGCGATAGCTAGTATATACCGGGGATTAAATTGATGGCTGAGGACATTAGTGATTTTTCCGTTGGTTTGGCCAACCTCCGTTTTTATGAATTAAGATTTTGCAACGATGTGATTTGTTAAAAGAACTTTCTTCATAGAAACTTTGGCTGTATCCGAGATCATCATATCCATGCCCGCAGGCAAATTATTTTCATAAAAAACTTGCCGTCCGCTCAGATTTGTGTATGAACTCGCGTTGTTTTCTGCTTTGCCCACATTTATCTCGTTCGCCTAATAAATTATGCTGCTTATTCACCCTTTCCCGTATAAACTCGTTTATCCAAATTTTTTAAATCTATCCATTGTTTAAACGTCTTCCGGAACCCGCTTTCTCATTAATTAGAGGTTTAGCGCAAATGTGTTTCTAGTCTGTGAGTCTTTTTTGTAATGAGCTTGGCTTTGCGCTGCAATTTACCATCTTGAACAATTTTATTATTTATTTAAGATATTTTATTTATTTAATTTTATTATTTATTTAATTAATTAAATCAACTTTTTTAACCCTTCGTAAAAATCTAAACACATCTGTGACCATACCATAGACGCGCAGCATGATAATCTGGGGATTTCGCCCCTGGCGTGTCGATCGAAACTTTCTTAAATCAAAAATGACGAAAAAAATTGTATTTTTAGCCGTTTTCAGGTATTATTTTGCTTTAGTTTTTCCGAAAAATAAAGTTTATGGGTAATTTTTGATCGAAATTTAAGTTTTTCATGCAGCCTTTCTAGAAATTCGAGGCCCATTGTGTCGGTAAGATGTGAAAAATGAATGAAAAATCACTTTTCGGAACTTAAAGCGTAGGATGAGTTGAAAATTTGAACCCCGAAGCATTTTGCAACTCTTTTTAGAAAGCACTGATTTAGCCCGTAACTTTAATATAAAGAGCAGACGCATTTTTGACAATTTTTCGAAAAATAAACTTTACGGGTAATTTTTGATCGCAATGTAATTGTTTCGAGCAGCTTTTCGAGAAATTCGCGGCCCATTGTGTTGGTAAGATGCGAAAAATGAATGAAAAAATCACTTTCCGGAATTTAAAGCGTAGGATGAGTTGGAAATTTGAACCCCGAAGTATTTTGGAATTTTTTAAGAAAGCATTGATTTAGCCCGTAATTTTAATATTAAGAACAGAAGCATTTTCGGATAATTTTTCATTGAAATTTAATTGTTTCAAGCAGCTTTCGAGAAATTCGCGGCCCATTGTGTCGGTAAGATGCGAGAAATGAATGAAAAATTACCTTTCGGGCGCAAAGCGTAGGATTAGTTGAAAATTTGAACTCCGAAGTACTTTGGAATTTGCCGAAAGCATTGATTTAGCCCGTAATTTTAATATTAAGAACAGAAGCATTTTTGACAATTTTTAGAAAAAAAAACTTTACGGGTAATTTTTCATCGAAATTTAATTGTTTCAAGCAACTTTTCGAGAAATTCGCGGCCCATTGTGTCGGTAAGATGCGAGAAATGAATGAAAAATTACCCTTCGGAGCTTAAAGCGTAGGATTAGTTGAAAATTTGAACCCCGAAGTATTTTGGAATTTTTTAAGAAAGCATTGATTTAGCCCGTAATTTTAATATTAAGAACAGAAGCATTTTTGACAATTTTTAGAAAAAAATAAACTTTACGGGTAATTTTTCATCGAAATTTAATTGTTTCAAGCAACTTTTCGAGAAATTCGCGGCCCATTGTGTCGGTAAGATGCGAGAAATGAATGAAAAATTAGCCTTCGGAGCTTAAAGCGTAGGATTAGTTGAAAATTTGAACCCCGAAGTATTTTGGAATTTTTTAAGAAAGCATTGATTTAGCCCGTAATTTTAATATTAAGAACAGAAGCATTTTTGACAATTTTTAGAAAAAAATAAACTTTACGGGTAATTTTTCATCGAAATTTAATTGTTTCAAGCAACTTTTCGAGAAATTCGCGGCCCATTGTGTCGGTAAGATGCGAGAAATGAATGAAAAATTACCCTTCGGAGCTTAAAGCGTAGGATTAGTTGAAAATTTGAACCCCGAAGTATTTTGGAATTTTTTAAGAAAGCATTGATTTAGCCCGTAATTTTAATATTAAGAACAGAAGCATTTTTGACAATTTTTAGAAAAAAAATAAACTTTACGGGTAATTTTTCATCGAAATTTAATTGTTTCAAGCAACTTTTCGAGAAATTCGCGGCCCATTGTGTCGGTAAGATGCGAGAAATGAATGAAAAATTACCCTTCGGAGCTTAAAGCGTAGGATTAGTTGAAAATTTGAACCCCGAAGTATTTTGGAATTTTTTAAGAAAGCATTGATTTAGCCCGTAATTTTAATATTAAGAACAGAAGCATTTTTGACAATTTTTAGAAAAAAAATAAACTTTACGGGTAATTTTTCATCGAAATTTAATTGTTTCAAGCAACTTTTCGAGAAATTCGCGGCCCATTGTGTCGGTAAGATGCGAGAAATGAATGAAAAATTACCCTTCGGAGCTTAAAGCGTAGGATTAGTTGAAAATTTGAACCCCGAAGTATTTTGGAATTTTTTAAGAAAGCATTGATTTAGCCCGTAATTTTAATATTAAGAACAGAAGCATTTTTGACAATTTTTAGAAAAAAAATAAACTTTACGGGTAATTTTTCATCGAAATTTAATTGTTTCAAGCAACTTTTCGAGAAATTCGCGGCCCATTGTGTCGGTAAGATGCGAGAAATGAATGAAAAATTACCCTTCGGAGCTTAAAGCGTAGGATTAGTTGAAAATTTGAACCCCGAAGTATTTTGGAATTTTTTAAGAAAGCATTGATTTAGCCCGTAATTTTAATATTAAGAACAGAAGCATTTTTGACAATTTTTCGAAAAAAAATAAACTTTACGGGTAATTTTTCATCGAAATTTAATTGTTTCAAGCAACTTTTCGAGAAATTCGCGGCCCATTGTGTCGGTAAGATGCGAGAAATGAATGAAAAATTACCCTTCGGAGCTTAAAGCGTAGGATTAGTTGAAAATTTGAACCCCGAAGTATTTTGGAATTTTTTAAGAAAGCATTGATTTAGCCCGTAATTTTAATATTAAGAACAGAAGCATTTTTGACAATTTTTCGAAAAAAAATAAACTTTACGGGTAATTTTTCATCGAAATTTAATTGTTTCAAGCAACTTTTCGAGAAATTCGCGGCCCATTGTGTCGGTAAGATGCGAGAAATGAATGAAAAATTACCCTTCGGAGCTTAAAGCGTAGGATTAGTTGAAAATTTGAACCCCGAAGTATTTTGGAATTTTTTAAGAAAGCATTGATTTAGCCCGTAATTTTAATATTAAGAACAGAAGCATTTTTGACAATTTTTCGAAAAAAAATAAACTTTACGGGTAATTTTTCATCGAAATTTAATTGTTTCAAGCAACTTTTCGAGAAATTCGCGGCCCATTGTGTCGGTAAGATGCGAGAAATGAATGAAAAATTACCCTTCGGAGCTTAAAGCGTAGGATTAGTTGAAAATTTGAACCCCGAAGTATTTTGGAATTTTTTAAGAAAGCATTGATTTAGCCCGTAATTTTAATATTAAGAACAGAAGCATTTTTGACAATTTTTCGAAAAAAAATAAACTTTACGGGTAATTTTTCATCGAAATTTAATTGTTTCAAGCAACTTTTCGAGAAATTCGCGGCCCATTGTGTCGGTAAGATGCGAGAAATGAATGAAAAATTACCCTTCGGAGCTTAAAGCGTAGGATTAGTTGAAAATTTGAACCCCGAAGTATTTTGGAATTTTTTAAGAAAGCATTGATTTAGCCCGTAATTTTAATATTAAGAACAGAAGCATTTTTGACAATTTTTCGAAAAAAAATAAACTTTACGGGTAATTTTTCATCGAAATTTAATTGTTTCAAGCAACTTTTCGAGAAATTCGCGGCCCATTGTGTCGGTAAGATGCGAGAAATGAATGAAAAATTACCCTTCGGAGCTTAAAGCGTAGGATTAGTTGAAAATTTGAACCCCGAAGTATTTTGGAATTTTTTAAGAAAGCATTGATTTAGCCCGTAATTTTAATATTAAGAACAGAAGCATTTTTGACAATTTTTCGAAAAAAAATAAACTTTACGGGTAATTTTTCATCGAAATTTAATTGTTTCAAGCAACTTTTCGAGAAATTCGCGGCCCATTGTGTCGGTAAGATGCGAGAAATGAATGAAAAATTACCCTTCGGAGCTTAAAGCGTAGGATTAGTTGAAAATTTGAACCCCGAAGTATTTTGGAATTTTTTAAGAAAGCATTGATTTAGCCCGTAATTTTAATATTAAGAACAGAAGCATTTTTGACAATTTTTCGAAAAAAAATAAACTTTACGGGTAATTTTTCATCGAAATTTAATTGTTTCAAGCAACTTTTCGAGAAATTCGCGGCCCATTGTGTCGGTAAGATGCGAGAAATGAATGAAAAATTACCCTTCGGAGCTTAAAGCGTAGGATTAGTTGAAAATTTGAACCCCGAAGTATTTTGGAATTTTTTAAGAAAGCATTGATTTAGCCCGTAATTTTAATATTAAGAACAGAAGCATTTTTGACAATTTTTCGAAAAAAAATAAACTTTACGGGTAATTTTTCATCGAAATTTAATTGTTTCAAGCAACTTTTCGAGAAATTCGCGGCCCATTGTGTCGGTAAGATGCGAGAAATGAATGAAAAATTACCCTTCGGAGCTTAAAGCGTAGGATTAGTTGAAAATTTGAACCCCGAAGTATTTTGGAATTTTTTAAGAAAGCATTGATTTAGCCCGTAATTTTAATATTAAGAACAGAAGCATTTTTGACAATTTTTCGAAAAAAAATAAACTTTACGGGTAATTTTTCATCGAAATTTAATTGTTTCAAGCAACTTTTCGAGAAATTCGCGGCCCATTGTGTCGGTAAGATGCGAGAAATGAATGAAAAATTACCCTTCGGAGCTTAAAGCGTAGGATTAGTTGAAAATTTGAACCCCGAAGTATTTTGGAATTTTTTAAGAAAGCATTGATTTAGCCCGTAATTTTAATATTAAGAACAGAAGCATTTTTGACAATTTTTCGAAAAAAAATAAACTTTACGGGTAATTTTTCATCGAAATTTAATTGTTTCTTAAGCAACTTTTCGAGAAAATTCGCGGCCCATTGTTGTCGGTAAGATGCGAGAAATGAATGAAAAATTAGCTTTCAAAAAAAAAATAATAACCAAAAACAAATTTAGTATTTGAATTTTTAAAACACAACAAAAAAATTTTTGAAAAAAAAAAAAAAAAAAAAAAAAAAAAAAAAAAAAAAAAAAAAAAAAAAAAAAAAAAAAAAAAAAAAAAAAAAAAAAAAAAAAAAAAATACATTGATTTAGCCCGTAATTTTAATATTAAGAACAGAAGCATTTTTGACAATTTTTCGAAAAAAAATAAACTTTACGGGTAATTTTCATCGAAATTTAATTGTTTCAAGCAGCTTTTCGAGAAATTCGCGGCCCATTGTGTCGGTAAGATGCGAGAAATGAATGAAAAATTAGCTTTCGGAGCTTAAAGCGTAGGATTAGTTGAAAATTTGAACCCCGAAGTATTTTGGAATTTTTTAAGAAAGCATTGATTTAGCCCGTAATTTTAATATTAAGAACAGAAGCACTTTTGACAATTTTTAGAAAAAAATAAACTTTACGGGTAATTTTTCATCGAAATTTAATTGTTTCAAGAACTTTTCGAGAAATTCGCGGCCCATTGTGTCGGTAAGATGCGAGAAATGAATGAAAAATTAGCTTTCGGAGCTTAAAGCGTAGGATTAGTTGAAAATTTGAACCCCGAAGTATTTTGGAATTTTTTAAGAAAGCATTGATTTAGCCCGTAATTTTAATATTAAGAACAGAAGCATTTTTGACAATTTTTAGAAAAAAATAAACTTTTACGGGTAATTTTTCATCGAAATTTAATTGTTTCAAGCAGCTTTTCGAGAAATTCGCGGCCCATTGTGTCGGTAAGATGCGAGAAATGAATGAAAAATTAGCTTGCGAGCTTAAAGCGTAGGATTAGTTGAAAATTTGAACCCCGAAGTATTTTGAATTTTTTAAGAAAGCATTGATTTAGCCCGTAATTTTAATATTAAGAACAGAAGCATTTTTGACAATTTTTAGAAAAAATAAACTTCACGGGTAATTTTTCATCGAAATTTAATTGTTTCAAGCAACTTTTCGGAGAAATTCGCGGCCCATTGTGTCGGTAAGATGCGAGAAATGAATGAAAAATTAGCTTTCGGAGCTTAAAGCGTAGGATTAGTTGAAAATTTGAACCCCGAAGTATTTTGGAATTTTTTAAGAAAGCATTGATTTAGCCCGTAATTTTAATATTAAGAACAGAAGCATTTTCGACAATTTTTAGAAAAAATAAACTTTACGGGTAATTTTTCATCGAAATTTAATTGTTTCAAGCAACTTTTCGAGAAATTCGCGGCCCATTGTGTCGGTAAGATGCGAGAAATGAATGAAAAATTAGCTTTGGAGCTTAAAGCGTAGGATTAGTTGAAAATTTGAACCCCGAAGTATTTTGGAATTTTTTAAGAAAGCATTGATTTAGCCCGTAATTTTAATATTAAGAACAGAAGCATTTTTGACAATTTTTAGAAAAAAATAAACTTTGCGGGCAATTTTTCAATCGAAATTTAATTGTTTCAAGCCACTTTTCGAGAAATTCGCGGCCCATTGTGTCGGTAAGATGCGAGAAATGAATGAAAAATTAGCTTTCGGAGCTTAAAGCGCGTAGGATTAGTTGAAAATTTGAACCCCGAAGTATTTTGGAATTTTTTAAGAAAGCATTGACTTAGCCCGTAATTTTAATATTAAGAACAGAAGCATTTTTGACAATTTTTCGAAAAAAAATAAACTTTACGGGTAATTTTTCATCGAAATTTAATTGTTTCAAGTCAGCTTTTCGAGAAATTCGCGGCCCATTGTGTCGGTAAGATGCGAGAAAATGAATGAAAAATTACCCTTCGGAGCTTAAAGCGTAGGATTAGCTGAAAATTTGAACCCCGAAGTATTTTGGAATTTTTTAAGAAAGCATTGATTTAGCCCGTAATTTTAATATTAAGAACAGAAGCATTTTTGACAATTTGTTCGAAAAAAATAAATCCTTTACGGGTAATTTTTCATCGAAATTTAATTCGTTTCAAGCAGCTTTTCGAGAAATTCGCGGCCCATTGTGTCGGTAAGATGCGAGAAATGAATGAAAAATTAGCTCTCTGGAGCTTAAAGCGTAGGATTAGTTGAAAATTTGAACCCCGAAGTATTTTGGAATTTTTTAAGAAAAAAGCATTGATTTAGCCCGTAATTTTAATATTAAGAACAGAAGCATTTTTGACAATTTTTAGAAAAAATAAACTTTACGGGTAATTTTTCAATGCGAAATTTAATTGTTTCAAGCAACTTTTCGAGAAATTCGCGGCCCATTGTGTCGGTAAGATGCGAGAAATGAATGAAAAATTAGCTTTCGGAGCTTAAAGCGTAGGATTAGTTGAAAATTTGAACCCCGAAGTATTTTTGGAATTTTTTAAGAAAGCATTGATTTAGCCTCCGTAATTTTAATATTAAGAACAGAAGTATTTTTTGACAATTTTTAGAAAAAAATAAACTTTACGGGTAATTTTTCATCGAAATTTAATTGTTTCAAGCAACTTTTCGAGAAATTCGCGGCCCATTGTGTCGGTAAGATGCGAGAAATGAATGAAAAAATTAGCCTTCGGAGCTTAAAGCGTAGGATTAGTTGAAAATTTGAACCCCTTGAAGTATTTTGCATTTTTTAAGAAAGCATTGATTTAGCCCGTAATTTTAATATTAAGAACAGAAGCATTTTTGACAATTTTTCGAGAAAAAAATAAACTTTACGGGTAATTTTTCATCGAAATTTAATTGTTTCAAAGCAGCTTTTCGAGAAATTCGCGGCCCATTGTGTCGGTAAGATGCGAGAAATGAATGAAAAATTAGCTTTCGGAGCTTAAAGCGGTAGGATTAGTTGAAAATTTGAACCCCGAAGTATTTTGGAATTTTTTTAAGAAAGCATTGATTTTAGCCCGCAATTTTAATATTAAGAACAGAAGCATTTTTGACAATTTTCAGAAAAAAAAATAAACTTTACGGGTAATTTTTCATCGAAATTTAATTGTTTCAAGCAGCTTTTCGAGAAATTCGCGGCCCATTGTGTCGGTAAGATGCGAGAAATGAATGAAAAATTACCTTTCTGGAGCTTAAAGCGTAGGATTAGTTGAAAATTTGAACCCCGAAGTATTTTGGAATTTTTTTAAGAAAAGCATTGATTTAGCCCGTAATTTTATATATTCAAGAACAGAAGCTATTTTTGACAATTTTTAGAAAAAAAATAAACTTACGGGCGTGTGTAATTTTTCATCGAAATTTAATTGTTTCAAGCAACTTTTCGAGAAATTCGCGGCCCATTGTGTCGGTAAGATGCGAGAAATGAAATGAAAAATTAGCTTTCGGAGCGTAAAGCGTAGGATTAGTTGAAAATTTGAACCCTGAAGTATTTTGGAATTTTTTAAGAAAGCATTGATTTAGCCCGTAATTTTAATATTAAGAACAGAAGCATTTTTTGACAATTTTTAGAAAAAATAAACTTTACGGGTAATTTTTCATCGAAATTTAATTGTTTCAAGCAACTTTTCGAGAAATTCGCGGCCCATTGTGTCGGTAAGATGCGAGAAATGAATGAAAAATTAGCTTTCGGAGCTTTAAAGCGTAGGATTAGTTGAAAATTTTGAACCCCGAAGTATTTTGGAATTTTTTAAGAAAAAGCATTGATTTAGCCCGTAATTTTAATATTAAGAACAGAAGCATTTTTGACAATTTTTAGAAAAATAAACTTTTGCTGGGAAATTTTTCATTCGAAATTTAATTGTTTCAAGCAACTTTTCGAGAAATTCGCGGCCCATTGTGTCGGTAAGATGCGAGAAATGAATGAAAAATTACCCTTCGGAGCTTTTCAAAGCGTAGGATTAGTTGAAAATTTGAACCCCGAAGTATTTTGGAATTTTTTAAGAAAGCAAATTTTTTCGAGCTAGCCCGTAATTTTAATATTAAGAACAGAAGCATTTTTGACAATTTTTCGAGAAAAAAATAAACTTTTACGCGGTAATTTTTCATCGAAATTTAATTGTTTCAAGCAACTTTTCGAGAAACACTGCGGCCCATTGTGTCGGTAAGATGCGAGAAATGAATGAAAAATTACCCCTTCGGAGCTTAAAGCGTAGTAGATTAGTTGAAAATTTGAACCCCGAAGTATTTTGGAATTTTTTGCGAAAGCATTGATTTAGCCCGTAATTTTAATATTAAGAACAGAAGCATTTTTGACAATTTTTCGAGAAAAATAAACTTCACGGGTAATTTTTCATCGAAATTTAATTGTTTCAAGCTAACTTTTCGAGAAATTCGCGGCATCCATTGTGTCGGCAAGATGCGAGAAATGAATGAAAAATTACCGCCGTCGAGCTTAAAGCGTAGGATTAGTTGGCAATTTGAACCCCGAAGTATTTTGGAATTTTTTAAGAAAGCATTGATTTAGCCCGTAATTATAGAATATTAAGAACATGAAGCATTTTTTGACAATTTTTCGAAAAAAATAAACTTTACGGGCAAATTTTTCATCGAAATTTAATTGTTTCAAGCAACTTTTCGAGAAATTCGCGGCCCATTGTGTCGGTAAGATGCGAGAAATGAATGAAAAATTACCCTTCGGAGCTTAAAGCGTAGGATTAGCTGAAAAATTTGAACCCCGAAGTATTTTGGAATTCTTTAAGAAAGCATTGATTTAGCCCGTAATTTTAATATTAAGAACAGAAGCATTTTTGACAATTTTTAGAAAAAAATAAACTTTACGGGTAATTTTTCATCGAAATTATCGCATTGTTTCAAGCAACTTTTCGAGAAATTCGCGGCCCATTGTGTCGGTAAGATGCGAGAAATGAATGAAAAATTAGTGCTTTCGGAGCTTTCAAAGCGTAGGATTAGTTGAAAATTTTGAACCCCGAAGTATTTTGGAATTTTTTAAGAAAGCATTGATTTAGCCCGTAATTTTAATATTAAGAACAGAAGCATTTTTGACAATTTTTCGAGAAAAATAAACTTTACGGGTAATTTTTCATCGAAATTTAATTGTTTCAAGCAGCTTTTCGAGAAATTCGCGGCCCATTGTGTCGGTAAGATGCGAGAAATGAATGAAAAATTACCTTTCGGAGCTTAAAGCGTAGGATTAGTTGAAAATTTGAACCCCGAAGTATTTTGGAATTTTTTAAGAAAGCATTGATTTAGCCCGTAATTTTAATATTAAGAACAGAAGCATTTTTGACAATTTTTAGAAAAAAATAAACTTTACGGGTAATTTTTCATCGAAATTTAATTGTTTCAAGCAACTTTTCGAGAAATTCGGTGGCCCATTGTGTCGGTAAGATGCGAGAAATGAATGAAAAATTACCCTTCGGAGCTTAAAGCGCAGGGATTAGCTGAAAATTTGAACCCCGAAGTATTTTGGAATTTTTTAAGAAAGCATTGATTTAGCCCGTAATTTTAATATTAAGAACAGAAGCATTTTCGACAATTTTTCGAAAAAAATAAACTTTTACGGGGTAATTTTTCATCGAAATTTAATTGTTTCAAGCAGCTTTTCGAGAAATTCGCGGCCCATTGTGTCGGTAAGATGCGAGAAATGAATGAAAAATTAGCTTTCGGAGCTTAAAGCGTAGGATTAGTTGAAAATTTGAACCCCGAAGTATTTTGGAATTTTTTAAGAAAGCATTGATTTAGCCCGTAATTTTAATATTAAGAACAGAAGCATTTTTTGACAATTTTTCGAAAAAAATAAACTTTACGGGTAATTTTTCATCGAAATTTAATTGTTTCAAGCAACTTTTCGAGAAATTCGCGGCCCATTGTGTCGGTAAGATGCGAGAAATGAATGAAAAATTAGCTTTCGGAGCTTAAAGCGTAGGATTAGTTGAAAATTTGAACCCCGAAGTATTTTGGAATTTTTTAAGAAAGCATTGATTTAGCCCGTAATTTTAATATTAAGAACAGAAGCATTTTTGACAATTTTTGAGAAAAAAATAAACTTTACGGGTAATTTTTCATCGAAATTTAATTGTTTCAAGCAACTTTTCGAGAAATTCGCGGCCCATTGTGTCGGTAAGATGCGAGAAATGAATGAAAAATTAGCTTTCGGAGCTTAAAGCGTAGGATTAGTTGAAAATTTGAACCCCGAAGTATTTTGGAATTTTTTAAGAAAGCATTGATTTAGCCCGTAATTTTAATATTAAGAACAGAAGCATTTTTGACAATTTTTAGAAAAAAAATAAACTTTACGGGTAATTTTTCATCGAAATTTAATTGTTTCAAGCAACTTTTCGAGAAATTCGCGGCCCATTGTGTCGGTAAGATGCGAGAAATGAATGAAAAATTAGCTTTCGGAGCTTAAAGCGTAGGATTAGTTGAAAATTTGAACCCCGAAGTATTTTGGAATTTTTTAAGAAAGCATTGATTTAGCCCGTAATTTTAATATTAAGAACAGAAGCATTTTTGACAATTTTTCGAAAAAAAATAAACTTTACGGGTAATTTTTCATCGAAATTTAATTGTTTCAAGCAACTTTTCGAGAAATTCGCGGCCCATTGTGTCGGTAAGATGCGAGAAATGAATGAAAAATTACCCTTCGGAGCTTAAAGCGTAGGATTAGTTGAAAATTTGAACCCCGAAGTATTTTGGAATTTTTTAAGAAAGCATTGATTTAGCCCGTAATTTTAATATTAAGAACAGAAGCATTTTTGACAATTTTTCGAAAAAAAATAAACTTTACGGGTAATTTTTCATCGAAATTTAATTGTTTCAAGCAACTTTTCGAGAAATTCGCGGCCCATTGTGTCGGTAAGATGCGAGAAATGAATGAAAAATTACCCTTCGGAGCTTAAAGCGTAGGATTAGTTGAAAATTTGAACCCCGAAGTATTTTGGAATTTTTTAAGAAAGCATTGATTTAGCCCGTAATTTTAATATTAAGAACAGAAGCATTTTTGACAATTTTTCGAAAAAAAATAAACTTTACGGGTAATTTTTCATCGAAATTTAATTGTTTCAAGCAACTTTTCGAGAAATTCGCGGCCCATTGTGTCGGTAAGATGCGAGAAATGAATGAAAAATTACCCTTCGGAGCTTAAAGCGTAGGATTAGTTGAAAATTTGAACCCCGAAGTATTTTGGAATTTTTTAAGAAAGCATTGATTTAGCCCGTAATTTTAATATTAAGAACAGAAGCATTTTTGACAATTTTTCGAAAAAAAATAAACTTTACGGGTAATTTTTCATCGAAATTTAATTGTTTCAAGCAACTTTTCGAGAAATTCGCGGCCCATTGTGTCGGTAAGATGCGAGAAATGAATGAAAAATTACCCTTCGGAGCTTAAAGCGTAGGATTAGTTGAAAATTTGAACCCCGAAGTATTTTGGAATTTTTTAAGAAAGCATTGATTTAGCCCGTAATTTTAATATTAAGAACAGAAGCATTTTTGACAATTTTTCGAAAAAAAATAAACTTTACGGGTAATTTTTCATCGAAATTTAATTGTTTCAAGCAACTTTTCGAGAAATTCGCGGCCCATTGTGTCGGTAAGATGCGAGAAATGAATGAAAAATTACCCTTCGGAGCTTAAAGCGTAGGATTAGTTGAAAATTTGAACCCCGAAGTATTTTGGAATTTTTTAAGAAAGCATTGATTTAGCCCGTAATTTTAATATTAAGAACAGAAGCATTTTTGACAATTTTTCGAAAAAAAATAAACTTTACGGGTAATTTTTCATCGAAATTTAATTGTTTCAAGCAGCTTTTCGAGAAATTCGCGGCCCATTGTGTCGGTAAGATGCGAGAAATGAATGAAAAATTACCCTTCGGAGCTTAAAGCGTAGGATTAGTTGAAAATTTGAACCCCGAAGTATTTTGGAATTTTTTAAGAAAGCATTGATTTAGCCCGTAATTTTAATATTAAGAACAGAAGCATTTTTGACAATTTTTCGAAAAAAAATAAACTTTACGGGTAATTTTTCATCGAAATTTAATTGTTTCAAGCAGCTTTTCGAGAAATTCGCGGCCCATTGTGTCGGTAAGATGCGAGAAATGAATGAAAAATTACCCTTCGGAGCTTAAAGCGTAGGATTAGTTGAAAATTTGAACCCCGAAGTATTTTGGAATTTTTTAAGAAAGCATTGATTTAGCCCGTAATTTTAATATTAAGAACAGAAGCATTTTTGACAATTTTTCGAAAAAAAATAAACTTTACGGGTAATTTTTCATCGAAATTTAATTGTTTCAAGCAGCTTTTCGAGAAATTCGCGGCCCATTGTGTCGGTAAGATGCGAGAAATGAATGAAAAATTACCCTTCGGAGCTTAAAGCGTAGGATTAGTTGAAAATTTGAACCCCGAAGTATTTTGGAATTTTTTAAGAAAGCATTGATTTAGCCCGTAATTTTAATATTAAGAACAGAAGCATTTTTGACAATTTTTCGAAAAAAAATAAACTTTACGGGTAATTTTTCATCGAAATTTAATTGTTTCAAGCAGCTTTTCGAGAAATTCGCGGCCCATTGTGTCGGTAAGATGCGAGAAATGAATGAAAAATTACCCTTCGGAGCTTAAAGCGTAGGATTAGTTGAAAATTTGAACCCCGAAGTATTTTGGAATTTTTTAAGAAAGCATTGATTTAGCCCGTAATTTTAATATTAAGAACAGAAGCATTTTTGACAATTTTTCGAAAAAAAATAAACTTTACGGGTAATTTTTCATCGAAATTTAATTGTTTCAAGCAGCTTTTCGAGAAATTCGCGGCCCATTGTGTCGGTAAGATGCGAGAAATGAATGAAAAATTACCCTTCGGAGCTTAAAGCGTAGGATTAGTTGAAAATTTGAACCCCGAAGTATTTTGGAATTTTTTAAGAAAGCATTGATTTAGCCCGTAATTTTAATATTAAGAACAGAAGCATTTTTGACAATTTTTCGAAAAAAAATAAACTTTACGGGTAATTTTTCATCGAAATTTAATTGTTTCAAGCAGCTTTTCGAGAAATTCGCGGCCCATTGTGTCGGTAAGATGCGAGAAATGAATGAAAAATTACCCTTCGGAGCTTAAAGCGTAGGATTAGTTGAAAATTTGAACCCCGAAGTATTTTGGAATTTTTTAAGAAAGCATTGATTTAGCCCGTAATTTTAATATTAAGAACAGAAGCATTTTTGACAATTTTTCGAAAAAAAATAAACTTTACGGGTAATTTTTCATCGAAATTTAATTGTTTCAAGCAGCTTTTCGAGAAATTCGCGGCCCATTGTGTCGGTAAGATGCGAGAAATGAATGAAAAATTACCCTTCGGAGCTTAAAGCGTAGGATTAGTTGAAAATTTGAACCCCGAAGTATTTTGGAATTTTTTAAGAAAGCATTGATTTAGCCCGTAATTTTAATATTAAGAACAGAAGCATTTTTGACAATTTTTCGAAAAAAAATAAACTTTACGGGTAATTTTTCATCGAAATTTAATTGTTTCAAGCAGCTTTTCGAGAAATTCGCGGCCCATTGTGTCGGTAAGATGCGAGAAATGAATGAAAAATTACCCTTCGGAGCTTAAAGCGTAGGATTAGTTGAAAATTTGAACCCCGAAGTATTTTGGAATTTTTTAAGAAAGCATTGATTTAGCCCGTAATTTTAATATTAAGAACAGAAGCATTTTTGACAATTTTTCGAAAAAAAATAAACTTTACGGGTAATTTTTCATCGAAATTTAATTGTTTCAAGCAGCTTTTCGAGAAATTCGCGGCCCATTGTGTCGGTAAGATGCGAGAAATGAATGAAAAATTACCCTTCGGAGCTTAAAGCGTAGGATTAGTTGAAAATTTGAACCCCGAAGTATTTTGGAATTTTTTAAGAAAGCATTGATTTAGCCCGTAATTTTAATATTAAGAACAGAAGCATTTTTGACAATTTTTCGAAAAAAAATAAACTTTACGGGTAATTTTTCATCGAAATTTAATTGTTTCAAGCAGCTTTTCGAGAAATTCGCGGCCCATTGTGTCGGTAAGATGCGAGAAATGAATGAAAAATTACCCTTCGGAGCTTAAAGCGTAGGATTAGTTGAAAATTTGAACCCCGAAGTATTTTGGAATTTTTTAAGAAAGCATTGATTTAGCCCGTAATTTTAATATTAAGAACAGAAGCATTTTTGACAATTTTTCGAAAAAAAATAAACTTTACGGGTAATTTTTCATCGAAATTTAATTGTTTCAAGCAGCTTTTCGAGAAATTCGCGGCCCATTGTGTCGGTAAGATGCGAGAAATGAATGAAAAATTACCCTTCGGAGCTTAAAGCGTAGGATTAGTTGAAAATTTGAACCCCGAAGTATTTTGGAATTTTTTAAGAAAGCATTGATTTAGCCCGTAATTTTAATATTAAGAACAGAAGCATTTTTGACAATTTTTCGAAAAAAAATAAACTTTACGGGTAATTTTTCATCGAAATTTAATTGTTTCAAGCAGCTTTTCGAGAAATTCGCTACCCATTGTGTCGGTAAGATGCGAGAAATGAATGAAAAATTACCCTTCGGAGCTTAAAGCGTAGGATTAGTTGAAAATTTGAACCCCGAAGTATTTTGGAATTTTTTAAGAAAGCATTGATTTAGCCCGTAATTTTAATATTAAGAACAGAAGCATTTTTGACAATTTTTCGAAAAAAAATAAACTTTACGGGTAATTTTTCATCGAAATTTAATTGTTTCAAGCAGCTTTTCGAGAAATTCGCGGCCCATTGTGTCGGTAAGATGCGAGAAATGAATGAAAAATTACCCTTCGGAGCTTAAAGCGTAGGATTAGTTGAAAATTTGAACCCCGAAGTATTTTGGAATTTTTTAAGAAAGCATTGATTTAGCCCGTAATTTTAATATTAAGAACAGAAGCATTTTTGACAATTTTTCGAAAAAAAATAAACTTTACGGGTAATTTTTCATCGAAATTTAATTGTTTCAAGCAGCTTTTCGAGAAATTCGCGGCCCATTGTGTCGGTAAGATGCGAGAAATGAATGAAAAATTACCCTTCGGAGCTTAAAGCGTAGGATTAGTTGAAAATTTGAACCCCGAAGTATTTTGGAATTTTTTAAGAAAGCATTGATTTAGCCCGTAATTTTAATATTAAGAACAGAAGCATTTTTGACAATTTTTCGAAAAAAAAATAAACTTTACGGGTAATTTTTCATCGAAATTTAATTGTTTCAAGCAGCTTTTCGAGAAATTCGCGGCCCATTGTGTCGGTAAGATGCGAGAAATGAATGAAAAATTACCCTTCGGAGCTTAAAGCGTAGGATTAGTTGAAAATTTGAACCCCGAAGTATTTTGGAATTTTTTAAGAAAGCATTGATTTAGCCCGTAATTTTAATATTAAGAACAGAAGCATTTTTGACAATTTTTCGAAAAAAAATAAACTTTACGGGTAATTTTTCATCGAAATTTAATTGTTTCAAGCAGCTTTTCGAGAAATTCGCGGCCCATTGTGTCGGTAAGATGCGAGAAATGAATGAAAAATTACCCTTCGGAGCTTAAAGCGTAGGATTAGTTGAAAATTTGAACCCCGAAGTATTTTGGAATTTTTTAAGAAAGCATTGATTTAGCCCGTAATTTTAATATTAAGAACAGAAGCATTTTTGACAATTTTTCGAAAAAAAATAAACTTTACGGGTAATTTTTCATCGAAATTTAATTGTTTCAAGCAGCTTTTCGAGAAATTCGCGGCCCATTGTGTCGGTAAGATGCGAGAAATGAATGAAAAATTACCCTTCGGAGCTTAAAGCGTAGGATTAGTTGAAAATTTGAACCCCGAAGTATTTTGGAATTTTTTAAGAAAGCATTGATTTAGCCCGTAATTTTAATATTAAGAACAGAAGCATTTTTGACAATTTTTCGAAAAAAAATAAACTTTACGGGTAATTTTTCATCGAAATTTAATTGTTTCAAGCAGCTTTTCGAGAAATTCGCGGCCCATTGTGTCGGTAAGATGCGAGAAATGAATGAAAAATTACCCTTCGGAGCTTAAAGCGTAGGATTAGTTGAAAATTTGAACCCCGAAGTATTTTGGAATTTTTTAAGAAAGCATTGATTTAGCCCGTAATTTTAATATTAAGAACAGAAGCATTTTTGACAATTTTTCGAAAAAAAATAAACTTTACGGGTAATTTTTCATCGAAATTTAATTGTTTCAAGCAGCTTTTCGAGAAATTCGCGGCCCATTGTGTCGGTAAGATGCGAGAAATGAATGAAAAATTACCCTTCGGAGCTTAAAGCGTAGGATTAGTTGAAAATTTGAACCCCGAAGTATTTTGGAATTTTTTAAGAAAGCATTGATTTAGCCCGTAATTTTAATATTAAGAACAGAAGCATTTTTGACAATTTTTCGAAAAAAAATAAACTTTACGGGTAATTTTTCATCGAAATTTAATTGTTTCAAGCAGCTTTTCGAGAAATTCGCGGCCCATTGTGTCGGTAAGATGCGAGAAATGAATGAAAAATTACCCTTCGGAGCTTAAAGCGTAGGATTAGTTGAAAATTTGAACCCCGAAGTATTTTGGAATTTTTTAAGAAAGCATTGATTTAGCCCGTAATTTTAATATTAAGAACAGAAGCATTTTTGACAATTTTTCGAAAAAAAATAAACTTTACGGGTAATTTTTCATCGAAATTTAATTGTTTCAAGCAGCTTTTCGAGAAATTCGCGGCCCATTGTGTCGGTAAGATGCGAGAAATGAATGAAAAATTACCCTTCGGAGCTTAAAGCGTAGGATTAGTTGAAAATTTGAACCCCGAAGTATTTTGGAATTTTTTAAGAAAGCATTGATTTAGCCCGTAATTTTAATATTAAGAACAGAAGCATTTTTGACAATTTTTCGAAAAAAAAATAAACTTTACGGGTAATTTTTCATCGAAATTTAATTGTTTCAAGCAGCTTTTCGAGAAATTCGCGGCCCATTGTGTCGGTAAGATGCGAGAAATGAATGAAAAATTACCCTTCGGAGCTTAAAGCGTAGGATTAGTTGAAAATTTGAACCCCGAAGTATTTTGGAATTTTTTAAGAAAGCATTGATTTAGCCCGTAATTTTAATATTAAGAACAGAAGCATTTTTGACAATTTTTCGAAAAAAAATAAACTTTACGGGTAATTTTTCATCGAAATTTAATTGTTTCAAGCAGCTTTTCGAGAAATTCGCGGCCCATTGTGTCGGTAAGATGCGAGAAATGAATGAAAAATTACCCTTCGGAGCTTAAAGCGTAGGATTAGTTGAAAATTTGAACCCCGAAGTATTTTGGAATTTTTTAAGAAAGCATTGATTTAGCCCGTAATTTTAATATTAAGAACAGAAGCATTTTTGACAATTTTTCGAAAAAAAATAAACTTTACGGGTAATTTTTCATCGAAATTTAATTGTTTCAAGCAGCTTTTCGAGAAATTCGCGGCCCATTGTGTCGGTAAGATGCGAGAAATGAATGAAAAATTACCCTTCGGAGCTTAAAGCGTAGGATTAGTTGAAAATTTGAACCCCGAAGTATTTTGGAATTTTTTAAGAAAGCATTGATTTAGCCCGTAATTTTAATATTAAGAACAGAAGCATTTTTGACAATTTTTCGAAAAAAAATAAACTTTACGGGTAATTTTTCATCGAAATTTAATTGTTTCAAGCAGCTTTTCGAGAAATTCGCGGCCCATTGTGTCGGTAAGATGCGAGAAATGAATGAAAAATTACCCTTCGGAGCTTAAAGCGTAGGATTAGTTGAAAATTTGAACCCCGAAGTATTTTGGAATTTTTTAAGAAAGCATTGATTTAGCCCGTAATTTTAATATTAAGAACAGAAGCATTTTTGACAATTTTTCGAAAAAAAATAAACTTTACGGGTAATTTTTCATCGAAATTTAATTGTTTCAAGCAGCTTTTCGAGAAATTCGCGGCCCATTGTGTCGGTAAGATGCGAGAAATGAATGAAAAATTACCCTTCGGAGCTTAAAGCGTAGGATTAGTTGAAAATTTGAACCCCGAAGTATTTTGGAATTTTTTAAGAAAGCATTGATTTAGCCCGTAATTTTAATATTAAGAACAGAAGCATTTTTGACAATTTTTCGAAAAAAAATAAACTTTACGGGTAATTTTTCATCGAAATTTAATTGTTTCAAGCAGCTTTTCGAGAAATTCGCGGCCCATTGTGTCGGTAAGATGCGAGAAATGAATGAAAAATTACCCTTCGGAGCTTAAAGCGTAGGATTAGTTGAAAATTTGAACCCCGAAGTATTTTGGAATTTTTTAAGAAAGCATTGATTTAGCCCGTAATTTTAATATTAAGAACAGAAGCATTTTTGACAATTTTTCGAAAAAAAATAAACTTTACGGGTAATTTTTCATCGAAATTTAATTGTTTCAAGCAGCTTTTCGAGAAATTCGCGGCCCATTGTGTCGGTAAGATGCGAGAAATGAATGAAAAATTACCCTTCGGAGCTTAAAGCGTAGGATTAGTTGAAAATTTGAACCCCGAAGTATTTTGGAATTTTTTAAGAAAGCATTGATTTAGCCCGTAATTTTAATATTAAGAACAGAAGCATTTTTGACAATTTTTCGAAAAAAAATAAACTTTACGGGTAATTTTTCATCGAAATTTAATTGTTTCAAGCAGCTTTTCGAGAAATTCGCGGCCCATTGTGTCGGTAAGATGCGAGAAATGAATGAAAAATTACCCTTCGGAGCTTAAAGCGTAGGATTAGTTGAAAATTTGAACCCCGAAGTATTTTGGAATTTTTTAAGAAAGCATTGATTTAGCCCGTAATTTTAATATTAAGAACAGAAGCATTTTTGACAATTTTTCGAAAAAAAATAAACTTTACGGGTAATTTTTCATCGAAATTTAATTGTTTCAAGCAGCTTTTCGAGAAATTCGCGGCCCATTGTGTCGGTAAGATGCGAGAAATGAATGAAAAATTACCCTTCGGAGCTTAAAGCGTAGGATTAGTTGAAAATTTGAACCCCGAAGTATTTTGGAATTTTTTAAGAAAGCATTGATTTAGCCCGTAATTTTAATATTAAGAACAGAAGCATTTTTGACAATTTTTCGAAAAAAAATAAACTTTACGGGTAATTTTTCATCGAAATTTAATTGTTTCAAGCAGCTTTTCGAGAAATTCGCGGCCCATTGTGTCGGTAAGATGCGAGAAATGAATGAAAAATTACCCTTCGGAGCTTAAAGCGTAGGATTAGTTGAAAATTTGAACCCCGAAGTATTTTGGAATTTTTTAAGAAAGCATTGATTTAGCCCGTAATTTTAATATTAAGAACAGAAGCATTTTTGACAATTTTTCGAAAAAAAATAAACTTTACGGGTAATTTTTCATCGAAATTTAATTGTTTCAAGCAGCTTTTCGAGAAATTCGCGGCCCATTGTGTCGGTAAGATGCGAGAAATGAATGAAAAATTACCCTTCGGAGCTTAAAGCGTAGGATTAGTTGAAAATTTGAACCCCGAAGTATTTTGGAATTTTTTAAGAAAGCATTGATTTAGCCCGTAATTTTAATATTAAGAACAGAAGCATTTTTGACAATTTTTCGAAAAAAAATAAACTTTACGGGTAATTTTTCATCGAAATTTAATTGTTTCAAGCAGCTTTTCGAGAAATTCGCGGCCCATTGTGTCGGTAAGATGCGAGAAATGAATGAAAAATTACCCTTCGGAGCTTAAAGCGTAGGATTAGTTGAAAATTTGAACCCCGAAGTATTTTGGAATTTTTTAAGAAAGCATTGATTTAGCCCGTAATTTTAATATTAAGAACAGAAGCATTTTTGACAATTTTTCGAAAAAAAATAAACTTTACGGGTAATTTTTCATCGAAATTTAATTGTTTCAAGCAGCTTTTCGAGAAATTCGCGGCCCATTGTGTCGGTAAGATGCGAGAAATGAATGAAAAATTACCCTTCGGAGCTTAAAGCGTAGGATTAGTTGAAAATTTGAACCCCGAAGTATTTTGGAATTTTTTAAGAAAGCATTGATTTAGCCCGTAATTTTAATATTAAGAACAGAAGCATTTTTGACAATTTTTCGAAAAAAAATAAACTTTACGGGTAATTTTTCATCGAAATTTAATTGTTTCAAGCAGCTTTTCGAGAAATTCGCGGCCCATTGTGTCGGTAAGATGCGAGAAATGAATGAAAAATTACCCTTCGGAGCTTAAAGCGTAGGATTAGTTGAAAATTTGAACCCCGAAGTATTTTGGAATTTTTTAAGAAAGCATTGATTTAGCCCGTAATTTTAATATTAAGAACAGAAGCATTTTTGACAATTTTTCGAAAAAAAATAAACTTTACGGGTAATTTTTCATCGAAATTTAATTGTTTCAAGCAGCTTTTCGAGAAATTCGCGGCCCATTGTGTCGGTAAGATGCGAGAAATGAATGAAAAATTACCCTTCGGAGCTTAAAGCGTAGGATTAGTTGAAAATTTGAACCCCGAAGTATTTTGGAATTTTTTAAGAAAGCATTGATTTAGCCCGTAATTTTAATATTAAGAACAGAAGCATTTTTGACAATTTTTCGAAAAAAAATAAACTTTACGGGTAATTTTTCATCGAAATTTAATTGTTTCAAGCAGCTTTTCGAGAAATTCGCGGCCCATTGTGTCGGTAAGATGCGAGAAATGAATGAAAAATTACCCTTCGGAGCTTAAAGCGTAGGATTAGTTGAAAATTTGAACCCCGAAGTATTTTGGAATTTTTTAAGAAAGCATTGATTTAGCCCGTAATTTTAATATTAAGAACAGAAGCATTTTTGACAATTTTTCGAAAAAAAATAAACTTTACGGGTAATTTTTCATCGAAATTTAATTGTTTCAAGCAGCTTTTCGAGAAATTCGCGGCCCATTGTGTCGGTAAGATGCGAGAAATGAATGAAAAATTACCCTTCGGAGCTTAAAGCGTAGGATTAGTTGAAAATTTGAACCCCGAAGTATTTTGGAATTTTTTAAGAAAGCATTGATTTAGCCCGTAATTTTAATATTAAGAACAGAAGCATTTTTGACAATTTTTCGAAAAAAAATAAACTTTACGGGTAATTTTTCATCGAAATTTAATTGTTTCAAGCAGCTTTTCGAGAAATTCGCGGCCCATTGTGTCGGTAAGATGCGAGAAATGAATGAAAAATTACCCTTCGGAGCTTAAAGCGTAGGATTAGTTGAAAATTTGAACCCCGAAGTATTTTGGAATTTTTTAAGAAAGCATTGATTTAGCCCGTAATTTTAATATTAAGAACAGAAGCATTTTTGACAATTTTTCGAAAAAAAATAAACTTTACGGGTAATTTTTCATCGAAATTTAATTGTTTCAAGCAGCTTTTCGAGAAATTCGCGGCCCATTGTGTCGGTAAGATGCGAGAAATGAATGAAAAATTACCCTTCGGAGCTTAAAGCGTAGGATTAGTTGAAAATTTGAACCCCGAAGTATTTTGGAATTTTTTAAGAAAGCATTGATTTAGCCCGTAATTTTAATATTAAGAACAGAAGCATTTTTGACAATTTTTCGAAAAAAAATAAACTTTACGGGTAATTTTTCATCGAAATTTAATTGTTTCAAGCAGCTTTTCGAGAAATTCGCGGCCCATTGTGTCGGTAAGATGCGAGAAATGAATGAAAAATTACCCTTCGGAGCTTAAAGCGTAGGATTAGTTGAAAATTTGAACCCCGAAGTATTTTGGAATTTTTTAAGAAAGCATTGATTTAGCCCGTAATTTTAATATTAAGAACAGAAGCATTTTTGACAATTTTTCGAAAAAAAATAAACTTTACGGGTAATTTTTCATCGAAATTTAATTGTTTCAAGCAGCTTTTCGAGAAATTCGCGGCCCATTGTGTCGGTAAGATGCGAGAAATGAATGAAAAATTACCCTTCGGAGCTTAAAGCGTAGGATTAGTTGAAAATTTGAACCCCGAAGTATTTTGGAATTTTTTAAGAAAGCATTGATTTAGCCCGTAATTTTAATATTAAGAACAGAAGCATTTTTGACAATTTTTCGAAAAAAAATAAACTTTACGGGTAATTTTTCATCGAAATTTAATTGTTTCAAGCAGCTTTTCGAGAAATTCGCGGCCCATTGTGTCGGTAAGATGCGAGAAATGAATGAAAAATTACCCTTCGGAGCTTAAAGCGTAGGATTAGTTGAAAATTTGAACCCCGAAGTATTTTGGAATTTTTTAAGAAAGCATTGATTTAGCCCGTAATTTTAATATTAAGAACAGAAGCATTTTTGACAATTTTTCGAAAAAAAATAAACTTTACGGGTAATTTTTCATCGAAATTTAATTGTTTCAAGCAGCTTTTCGAGAAATTCGCGGCCCATTGTGTCGGTAAGATGCGAGAAATGAATGAAAAATTACCCTTCGGAGCTTAAAGCGTAGGATTAGTTGAAAATTTGAACCCCGAAGTATTTTGGAATTTTTTAAGAAAGCATTGATTTAGCCCGTAATTTTAATATTAAGAACAGAAGCATTTTTGACAATTTTTCGAAAAAAAATAAACTTTACGGGTAATTTTTCATCGAAATTTAATTGTTTCAAGCAGCTTTTCGAGAAATTCGCGGCCCATTGTGTCGGTAAGATGCGAGAAATGAATGAAAAATTACCCTTCGGAGCTTAAAGCGTAGGATTAGTTGAAAATTTGAACCCCGAAGTATTTTGGAATTTTTTAAGAAAGCATTGATTTAGCCCGTAATTTTAATATTAAGAACAGAAGCATTTTTGACAATTTTTCGAAAAAAAATAAACTTTACGGGTAATTTTTCATCGAAATTTAATTGTTTCAAGCAGCTTTTCGAGAAATTCGCGGCCCATTGTGTCGGTAAGATGCGAGAAATGAATGAAAAATTACCCTTCGGAGCTTAAAGCGTAGGATTAGTTGAAAATTTGAACCCCGAAGTATTTTGGAATTTTTTAAGAAAGCATTGATTTAGCCCGTAATTTTAATATTAAGAACAGAAGCATTTTTGACAATTTTTCGAAAAAAAATAAACTTTACGGGTAATTTTTCATCGAAATTTAATTGTTTCAAGCAGCTTTTCGAGAAATTCGCGGCCCATTGTGTCGGTAAGATGCGAGAAATGAATGAAAAATTACCCTTCGGAGCTTAAAGCGTAGGATTAGTTGAAAATTTGAACCCCGAAGTATTTTGGAATTTTTTAAGAAAGCATTGATTTAGCCCGTAATTTTAATATTAAGAACAGAAGCATTTTTGACAATTTTTCGAAAAAAAATAAACTTTACGGGTAATTTTTCATCGAAATTTAATTGTTTCAAGCAGCTTTTCGAGAAATTCGCGGCCCATTGTGTCGGTAAGATGCGAGAAATGAATGAAAAATTACCCTTCGGAGCTTAAAGCGTAGGATTAGTTGAAAATTTGAACCCCGAAGTATTTTGGAATTTTTTAAGAAAGCATTGATTTAGCCCGTAATTTTAATATTAAGAACAGAAGCATTTTTGACAATTTTTCGAAAAAAAATAAACTTTACGGGTAATTTTTCATCGAAATTTAATTGTTTCAAGCAGCTTTTCGAGAAATTCGCGGCCCATTGTGTCGGTAAGATGCGAGAAATGAATGAAAAATTACCCTTCGGAGCTTAAAGCGTAGGATTAGTTGAAAATTTGAACCCCGAAGTATTTTGGAATTTTTTAAGAAAGCATTGATTTAGCCCGTAATTTTAATATTAAGAACAGAAGCATTTTTGACAATTTTTCGAAAAAAAATAAACTTTACGGGTAATTTTTCATCGAAATTTAATTGTTTCAAGCAGCTTTTCGAGAAATTCGCGGCCCATTGTGTCGGTAAGATGCGAGAAATGAATGAAAAATTACCCTTCGGAGCTTAAAGCGTAGGATTAGTTGAAAATTTGAACCCCGAAGTATTTTGGAATTTTTTAAGAAAGCATTGATTTAGCCCGTAATTTTAATATTAAGAACAGAAGCATTTTTGACAATTTTTCGAAAAAAAATAAACTTTACGGGTAATTTTTCATCGAAATTTAATTGTTTCAAGCAGCTTTTCGAGAAATTCGCGGCCCATTGTGTCGGTAAGATGCGAGAAATGAATGAAAAATTACCCTTCGGAGCTTAAAGCGTAGGATTAGTTGAAAATTTGAACCCCGAAGTATTTTGGAATTTTTTAAGAAAGCATTGATTTAGCCCGTAATTTTAATATTAAGAACAGAAGCATTTTTGACAATTTTTCGAAAAAAAAATAAACTTTACGGGTAATTTTTCATCGAAATTTAATTGTTTCAAGCAGCTTTTCGAGAAATTCGCGGCCCATTGTGTCGGTAAGATGCGAGAAATGAATGAAAAATTACCCTTCGGAGCTTAAAGCGTAGGATTAGTTGAAAATTTGAACCCCGAAGTATTTTGGAATTTTTTAAGAAAGCATTGATTTAGCCCGTAATTTTAATATTAAGAACAGAAGCATTTTTGACAATTTTTCGAAAAAAAATAAACTTTACGGGTAATTTTTCATCGAAATTTAATTGTTTCAAGCAGCTTTTCGAGAAATTCGCGGCCCATTGTGTCGGTAAGATGCGAGAAATGAATGAAAAATTACCCTTCGGAGCTTAAAGCGTAGGATTAGTTGAAAATTTGAACCCCGAAGTATTTTGGAATTTTTTAAGAAAGCATTGATTTAGCCCGTAATTTTAATATTAAGAACAGAAGCATTTTTGACAATTTTTCGAAAAAAAATAAACTTTACGGGTAATTTTTCATCGAAATTTAATTGTTTCAAGCAGCTTTTCGAGAAATTCGCGGCCCATTGTGTCGGTAAGATGCGAGAAATGAATGAAAAATTACCCTTCGGAGCTTAAAGCGTAGGATTAGTTGAAAATTTGAACCCCGAAGTATTTTGGAATTTTTTAAGAAAGCATTGATTTAGCCCGTAATTTTAATATTAAGAACAGAAGCATTTTTGACAATTTTTCGAAAAAAAATAAACTTTACGGGTAATTTTTCATCGAAATTTAATTGTTTCAAGCAGCTTTTCGAGAAATTCGCGGCCCATTGTGTCGGTAAGATGCGAGAAATGAATGAAAAATTACCCTTCGGAGCTTAAAGCGTAGGATTAGTTGAAAATTTGAACCCCGAAGTATTTTGGAATTTTTTAAGAAAGCATTGATTTAGCCCGTAATTTTAATATTAAGAACAGAAGCATTTTTGACAATTTTTCGAAAAAAAATAAACTTTACGGGTAATTTTTCATCGAAATTTAATTGTTTCAAGCAGCTTTTCGAGAAATTCGCGGCCCATTGTGTCGGTAAGATGCGAGAAATGAATGAAAAATTACCCTTCGGAGCTTAAAGCGTAGGATTAGTTGAAAATTTGAACCCCGAAGTATTTTGGAATTTTTTAAGAAAGCATTGATTTAGCCCGTAATTTTAATATTAAGAACAGAAGCATTTTTGACAATTTTTCGAAAAAAAATAAACTTTACGGGTAATTTTTCATCGAAATTTAATTGTTTCAAGCAGCTTTTCGAGAAATTCGCGGCCCATTGTGTCGGTAAGATGCGAGAAATGAATGAAAAATTACCCTTCGGAGCTTAAAGCGTAGGATTAGTTGAAAATTTGAACCCCGAAGTATTTTGGAATTTTTTAAGAAAGCATTGATTTAGCCCGTAATTTTAATATTAAGAACAGAAGCATTTTTGACAATTTTTCGAAAAAAAATAAACTTTACGGGTAATTTTTCATCGAAATTTAATTGTTTCAAGCAGCTTTTCGAGAAATTCGCGGCCCATTGTGTCGGTAAGATGCGAGAAATGAATGAAAAATTACCCTTCGGAGCTTAAAGCGTAGGATTAGTTGAAAATTTGAACCCCGAAGTATTTTGGAATTTTTTAAGAAAGCATTGATTTAGCCCGTAATTTTAATATTAAGAACAGAAGCATTTTTGACAATTTTTCGAAAAAAAATAAACTTTACGGGTAATTTTTCATCGAAATTTAATTGTTTCAAGCAGCTTTTCGAGAAATTCGCGGCCCATTGTGTCGGTAAGATGCGAGAAATGAATGAAAAATTACCCTTCGGAGCTTAAAGCGTAGGATTAGTTGAAAATTTGAACCCCGAAGTATTTTGGAATTTTTTAAGAAAGCATTGATTTAGCCCGTAATTTTAATATTAAGAACAGAAGCATTTTTGACAATTTTTCGAAAAAAAATAAACTTTACGGGTAATTTTTCATCGAAATTTAATTGTTTCAAGCAGCTTTTCGAGAAATTCGCGGCCCATTGTGTCGGTAAGATGCGAGAAATGAATGAAAAATTACCCTTCGGAGCTTAAAGCGTAGGATTAGTTGAAAATTTGAACCCCGAAGTATTTTGGAATTTTTTAAGAAAGCATTGATTTAGCCCGTAATTTTAATATTAAGAACAGAAGCATTTTTGACAATTTTTCGAAAAAAAATAAACTTTACGGGTAATTTTTCATCGAAATTTAATTGTTTCAAGCAGCTTTTCGAGAAATTCGCGGCCCATTGTGTCGGTAAGATGCGAGAAATGAATGAAAAATTACCCTTCGGAGCTTAAAGCGTAGGATTAGTTGAAAATTTGAACCCCGAAGTATTTTGGAATTTTTTAAGAAAGCATTGATTTAGCCCGTAATTTTAATATTAAGAACAGAAGCATTTTTGACAATTTTTCGAAAAAAAATAAACTTTACGGGTAATTTTTCATCGAAATTTAATTGTTTCAAGCAGCTTTTCGAGAAATTCGCGGCCCATTGTGTCGGTAAGATGCGAGAAATGAATGAAAAATTACCCTTCGGAGCTTAAAGCGTAGGATTAGTTGAAAATTTGAACCCCGAAGTATTTTGGAATTTTTTAAGAAAGCATTGATTTAGCCCGTAATTTTAATATTAAGAACAGAAGCATTTTTGACAATTTTTCGAAAAAAAATAAACTTTACGGGTAATTTTTCATCGAAATTTAATTGTTTCAAGCAGCTTTTCGAGAAATTCGCGGCCCATTGTGTCGGTAAGATGCGAGAAATGAATGAAAAATTACCCTTCGGAGCTTAAAGCGTAGGATTAGTTGAAAATTTGAACCCCGAAGTATTTTGGAATTTTTTAAGAAAGCATTGATTTAGCCCGTAATTTTAATATTAAGAACAGAAGCATTTTTGACAATTTTTCGAAAAAAAATAAACTTTACGGGTAATTTTTCATCGAAATTTAATTGTTTCAAGCAGCTTTTCGAGAAATTCGCGGCCCATTGTGTCGGTAAGATGCGAGAAATGAATGAAAAATTACCCTTCGGAGCTTAAAGCGTAGGATTAGTTGAAAATTTGAACCCCGAAGTATTTTGGAATTTTTTAAGAAAGCATTGATTTAGCCCGTAATTTTAATATTAAGAACAGAAGCATTTTTGACAATTTTTCGAAAAAAAATAAACTTTACGGGTAATTTTTCATCGAAATTTAATTGTTTCAAGCAGCTTTTCGAGAAATTCGCGGCCCATTGTGTCGGTAAGATGCGAGAAATGAATGAAAAATTACCCTTCGGAGCTTAAAGCGTAGGATTAGTTGAAAATTTGAACCCCGAAGTATTTTGGAATTTTTTAAGAAAGCATTGATTTAGCCCGTAATTTTAATATTAAGAACAGAAGCATTTTTGACAATTTTTCGAAAAAAAATAAACTTTACGGGTAATTTTTCATCGAAATTTAATTGTTTCAAGCAGCTTTTCGAGAAATTCGCGGCCCATTGTGTCGGTAAGATGCGAGAAATGAATGAAAAATTACCCTTCGGAGCTTAAAGCGTAGGATTAGTTGAAAATTTGAACCCCGAAGTATTTTGGAATTTTTTAAGAAAGCATTGATTTAGCCCGTAATTTTAATATTAAGAACAGAAGCATTTTTGACAATTTTTCGAAAAAAATAAACTTTACGGGTAATTTTTCATCGAAATTTAATTGTTTCAAGCAGCTTTTCGAGAAATTCGCGGCCCATTGTGTCGGTAAGATGCGAGAAATGAATGAAAAATTACCCTTCGGAGCTTAAAGCGTAGGATTAGTTGAAAATTTGAACCCCGAAGTATTTTGGAATTTTTTAAGAAAGCATTGATTTAGCCCGTAATTTTAATATTAAGAACAGAAGCATTTTTGACAATTTTTCGAAAAAAAATAAACTTTACGGGTAATTTTTCATCGAAATTTAATTGTTTCAAGCAGCTTTTCGAGAAATTCGCGGCCCATTGTGTCGGTAAGATGCGAGAAATGAATGAAAAATTACCCTTCGGAGCTTAAAGCGTAGGATTAGTTGAAAATTTGAACCCCGAAGTATTTTGGAATTTTTTAAGAAAGCATTGATTTAGCCCGTAATTTTAATATTAAGAACAGAAGCATTTTTGACAATTTTTCGAAAAAAAATAAACTTTACGGGTAATTTTTCATCGAAATTTAATTGTTTCAAGCAGCTTTTCGAGAAATTCGCGGCCCATTGTGTCGGTAAGATGCGAGAAATGAATGAAAAATTACCCTTCGGAGCTTAAAGCGTAGGATTAGTTGAAAATTTGAACCCCGAAGTATTTTGGAATTTTTTAAGAAAGCATTGATTTAGCCCGTAATTTTAATATTAAGAACAGAAGCATTTTTGACAATTTTTCGAAAAAAATAAACTTTACGGGTAATTTTTCATCGAAATTTAATTGTTTCAAGCAGCTTTTCGAGAAATTCGCGGCCCATTGTGTCGGTAAGATGCGAGAAATGAATGAAAAATTACCCTTCGGAGCTTAAAGCGTAGGATTAGTTGAAAATTTGAACCCCGAAGTATTTTGGAATTTTTTAAGAAAGCATTGATTTAGCCCGTAATTTTAATATTAAGAACAGAAGCATTTTTGACAATTTTTCGAAAAAAATAAACTTTACGGGTAATTTTTCATCGAAATTTAATTGTTTCAAGCAGCTTTTCGAGAAATTCGCGGCCCATTGTGTCGGTAAGATGCGAGAAATGAATGAAAAATTACCCTTCGGAGCTTAAAGCGTAGGATTAGTTGAAAATTTGAACCCCGAAGTATTTTGGAATTTTTTAAGAAAGCATTGATTTAGCCCGTAATTTTAATATTAAGAACAGAAGCATTTTTGACAATTTTTCGAAAAAAATAAACTTTACGGGTAATTTTTCATCGAAATTTAATTGTTTCAAGCAGCTTTTCGAGAAATTCGCGGCCCATTGTGTCGGTAAGATGCGAGAAATGAATGAAAAATTACCCTTCGGAGCTTAAAGCGTAGGATTAGTTGAAAATTTGAACCCCGAAGTATTTTGGAATTTTTTAAGAAAGCATTGATTTAGCCCGTAATTTTAATATTAAGAACAGAAGCATTTTTGACAATTTTTCGAAAAAAATAAACTTTACGGGTAATTTTTCATCGAAATTTAATTGTTTCAAGCAGCTTTTCGAGAAATTCGCGGCCCATTGTGTCGGTAAGATGCGAGAAATGAATGAAAAATTACCCTTCGGAGCTTAAAGCGTAGGATTAGTTGAAAATTTGAACCCCGAAGTATTTTGGAATTTTTTAAGAAAGCATTGATTTAGCCCGTAATTTTAATATTAAGAACAGAAGCATTTTTGACAATTTTTCGAAAAAAATAAACTTTACGGGTAATTTTTCATCGAAATTTAATTGTTTCAAGCAGCTTTTCGAGAAATTCGCGGCCCATTGTGTCGGTAAGATGCGAGAAATGAATGAAAAATTACCCTTCGGAGCTTAAAGCGTAGGATTAGTTGAAAATTTGAACCCCGAAGTATTTTGGAATTTTTTAAGAAAGCATTGATTTAGCCCGTAATTTTAATATTAAGAACAGAAGCATTTTTGACAATTTTTCGAAAAAAATAAACTTTACGGGTAATTTTTCATCGAAATTTAATTGTTTCAAGCAGCTTTTCGAGAAATTCGCGGCCCATTGTGTCGGTAAGATGCGAGAAATGAATGAAAAATTACCCTTCGGAGCTTAAAGCGTAGGATTAGTTGAAAATTTGAACCCCGAAGTATTTTGGAATTTTTTAAGAAAGCATTGATTTAGCCCGTAATTTTAATATTAAGAACAGAAGCATTTTTGACAATTTTTCGAAAAAAATAAACTTTACGGGTAATTTTTCATCGAAATTTAATTGTTTCAAGCAGCTTTTCGAGAAATTCGCGACCCATTGTGTCGGTAAGATGCGAGAAATGAATGAAAAATTACCCTTCGGAGCTTAAAGCGTAGGATTAGTTGAAAATTTGAACCCCGAAGTATTTTGGAATTTTTTAAGAAAGCATTGATTTAGCCCGTAATTTTAATATTAAGAACAGAAGCATTTTTGACAATTTTTCGAAAAAAATAAACTTTACGGGTAATTTTTCATCGAAATTTAATTGTTTCAAGCAGCTTTTCGAGAAATTCGCTACCCATTGTGTCGGTAAGATGCGAGAAATGAATGAAAAATTACCCTTCGGAGCTTAAAGCGTAGGATTAGTTGAAAATTTGAACCCCGAAGTATTTTGGAATTTTTTAAGAAAGCATTGATTTAGCCCGTAATTTTAATATTAAGAACAGAAGCATTTTTGACAATTTTTCGAAAAAAATAAACTTTACGGGTAATTTTTCATCGAAATTTAATTGTTTCAAGCAGCTTTTCGAGAAATTCGCTACCCATTGTGTCGGTAAGATGCGAGAAATGAATGAAAAATTACCCTTCGGAGCTTAAAGCGTAGGATTAGTTGAAAATTTGAACCCCGAAGTATTTTGGAATTTTTTAAGAAAGCATTGATTTAGCCCGTAATTTTAATATTAAGAACAGAAGCATTTTTGACAATTTTTCGAAAAAAAATAAACTTTACGGGTAATTTTTCATCGAAATTTAATTGTTTCAAGCAGCTTTTCGAGAAATTCGCTACCCATTGTGTCGGTAAGATGCGAGAAATGAATGAAAAATTACCCTTCGGAGCTTAAAGCGTAGGATTAGTTGAAAATTTGAACCCCGAAGTATTTTGGAATTTTTTAAGAAAGCATTGATTTAGCCCGTAATTTTAATATTAAGAACAGAAGCATTTTTGACAATTTTTCGAAAAAAAATAAACTTTACGGGTAATTTTTCATCGAAATTTAATTGTTTCAAGCAGCTTTTCGAGAAATTCGCTACCCATTGTGTCGGTAAGATGCGAGAAATGAATGAAAAATTACCCTTCGGAGCTTAAAGCGTAGGATTAGTTGAAAATTTGAACCCCGAAGTATTTTGGAATTTTTTAAGAAAGCATTGATTTAGCCCGTAATTTTAATATTAAGAACAGAAGCATTTTTGACAATTTTTCGAAAAAAATAAACTTTACGGGTAATTTTTCATCGAAATTTAATTGTTTCAAGCAGCTTTTCGAGAAATTCGCTACCCATTGTGTCGGTAAGATGCGAGAAATGAATGAAAAATTACCCTTCGGAGCTTAAAGCGTAGGATTAGTTGAAAATTTGAACCCCGAAGTATTTTGGAATTTTTTAAGAAAGCATTGATTTAGCCCGTAATTTTAATATTAAGAACAGAAGCATTTTTGACAATTTTTCGAAAAAAAATAAACTTTACGGGTAATTTTTCATCGAAATTTAATTGTTTCAAGCAGCTTTTCGAGAAATTCGCTACCCATTGTGTCGGTAAGATGCGAGAAATGAATGAAAAATTACCCTTCGGAGCTTAAAGCGTAGGATTAGTTGAAAATTTGAACCCCGAAGTATTTTGGAATTTTTTAAGAAAGCATTGATTTAGCCCGTAATTTTAATATTAAGAACAGAAGCATTTTTGACAATTTTTCGAAAAAAAATAAACTTTACGGGTAATTTTTCATCGAAATTTAATTGTTTCAAGCAGCTTTTCGAGAAATTCGCTGCCCATTGTGTCGGTAAGATGCGAGAAATGAATGAAAAATTACCCTTCGGAGCTTAAAGCGTAGGATTAGTTGAAAATTTGAACCCCGAAGTATTTTGGAATTTTTTAAGAAAAAGCATTGATTTAGCCCGTAATTTTAATATTAAGAACAGAAGCATTTTTGACAATTTTTCGAAAAAAATAAACTTTACGGGTAATTTTTCATCGAAATTTAATTGTTTCAAGCAGCTTTTCGAGAAATTCGCGGCCCATTGTGTCGGTAAGATGCGAGAAATGAATGAAAAATTACCCTTCGGAGCTTAAAGCGTAGGATTAGTTGAAAATTTGAACCCCGAAGTATTTTGGAATTTTTTAAGAAAGCATTGATTTAGCCCGTAATTTTAATATTAAGAACAGAAGCATTTTTGACAATTTTTCGAAAAAAAATAAACTTTACGGGTAATTTTTCATCGAAATTTAATTGTTTCAAGCAGCTTTTCGAGAAATTCGCGGCCCATTGTGTCGGTAAGATGCGAGAAATGAATGAAAAATTACCTTTCGGAGCTTAAAGCGTTGAATGAGTAGGAAATTTGAACCCCGAACTATTTTGAAATTTTTCAGAAGGCATTGATTTAACCCGTAATTTTAATATTAAGAGCAGAAGCGTTTTTGACAATTTTTCGAAAAAATAAATCGCCTAATTCAGTAAATCGCCTAGTCAGGCATTTGTACTCTGCCTCGAAATAGATATGAAAATTCACTGAAAAAGCTCTCGAAAAATGAACCAGACTATAGTAGTTACTGGGTCAAGCAAACACTGCTGAACAATTGAACCCGACTATTGAACCACTGAACTACTGAATTGATGCAAGTCAGCATGGGAATCCTATGGAGGGGGAATAAGGAAGTGAGGCCCATAAATTTTCCAAATAGTGCCGGTTTTGGCTGAAGAACGGTGGGTACACGTCAAAAGCACTGGTTTTTGACGTTTCAGACAATGTTCGTTTTTTCAGGAACATAAAACCTAAAAAATTTGGAAAAATCTTAAAAAATTGAGTAAATTGAAGGAAATACGGTCAAAACATACCAGTGTGGGGAGAAGCGCCGAAAATCTGATATTTTTGAGCCGAAAATAGGCTAGAAACGCTTAAAAAGGCACACGTATTACAACTTTTACAAAACAATCGTTAATGCTGGGGCTCGCAGCCATTTCGCAGCGGGTCAGTTGCCATTTTGGAGGGTCGACTTCCCCGCCCCCCCTTCCAAGAACCCGTCTAGTGCTAGCGACCCCAGGCTATTTAGGATCTGGATTTATCTGGATCTGGATTAGTGTTGTAAAAGACAAGGATATCTCGCAAGATGAAAGATAAAGATGAAATTCAAATTTTAAAATCTAGAAGATAAAGATAAAGATAAAAAATTAAGAAAGATTAAGATAATGATAATTTGCAAGATAAAGGAACCAAAAAGATAAAGATAAAATATGGTCGACTGGACCTAGGAGAATGATGTATGCGAAGTGCAATAAACGAGAGTATGTATGTGATGCAAAGCAGTCAACTGATGCCCTAACTTTTACGCCTGAGGTAAAAGAGGTGATAGGCAGTAAGCACACATAAGTTTATGCAGATTTGGGGTTTACCCGCGGTACCTGACTGCCCCATGAGAATAAAGAAATCATCAATATAAAGATAAAGACATCTTTATCTTTATCTTGCTCAAAAGATAAAGATAAAGATATCTTTTACAACACTAATCTGGATCTGCTTAGTCAAGTTATATCTGGTTAATTAGATCAGAAAGTTATTTTTGCGCGATGGTATAATTTCTGTTTTACGATTCAGTGTAGTTAGGTAGGTCATCTAAGTAGTTGTGGGGGTGGGGGTCTGCTGGGACTTCTGACAATGACCAAAAAGTGCCGCTGACCCCCATAATTTATTGGTTTCAGAAAAATTTTTAAATCTATTAAAGGATGTTTTTTTCACATAAATCAGAATTGACCTTTGAGAGACTTTTTTGCCTAAAAAATGGGAAAATTTTGAATTTTTTGAAAAATGTTTGTTGAAAAGCCTAAAAAATGGGAAAATTTTGAATTTTTTGAAAAATGTTTGTTGAAAACGTTGTTTCAGTTGATGTGCGACATCGAGAAACGTCTAAAACTATGTTTTTAGTGCCCATGGGCCATTATAATGGTTTTTTGTTTGAAAACATTTGACCTTGACCCACCCAGAATTTCTATGCTGTACATGTATGGTTTTAGTAGGTGCATCTTTTATTTTTCATGAATTTTAAGAGCGTTTTTCTTTGTTGAATTGAAATTAAGCAGGTTTCTTCATAGTATTGCATTTCGTGTTGTTATGTAATGTATCGTTTGTATTATTGACGGTGGATATCCCTCTGAAACTCTGAAATAATACAGAAATTATTAATTGCATTCGTAATTTGGATTTATGTTTGCTTTGTAAAAAGCAGACTACACTGTCTTTTGGTTGGTAAAAGTCTAAACTTGTGAGCTCTTACTTTTCTGACAATTTTTACTGATATCATTTTTATGTAACAGCTCTAAAATGCAAATTTTCCTTGTCTCTGCCCCAGACCCTGGGGGCTAATATATTAGTCCCGCCACCCGAGATCCCCCAATCCATGTGAGCTCGGGCGCTTTACGCCCTCCGTTTCAGCAATACAAATTGCTGCACAAAAAATATTTTTATCTGGATCCGGATCTGTATCTGAATCTTTTTAGATTTTGATCTGGCAAAACGATCCAGATCTGGATCTGGTTATTTTCTGATCTGGTTATCTGAGCTGGATTTGACAGAAAATCTTACATTCAGCTTATCCTGAATTAGTACACAATGGACTAAGATGTTGAGAGACAGCGTAAAATGCACACCTGGGCGTGAGGGGGTTTTGGGGGTATGCACCACCCGTGAAACCAAAATCCCCCCAAGAAATCAAAATACCCTACAAGAATTCAATTTTTAGAAAGTTTTTTCTTTTTTTACGCAAATTTTTGGTGCAAATGGATAGTGCTCGATGAGAAACGTCGAAAAATGGTGCTTTTTCGCCAAACGACCATTTTTAAGGCCACTTTTTGACCTTTAAAAAATCTTGCGTCAAAAAGCTCTCGAATAAATGAAACACGACTGAAATTCTTAAAAGACGACCTAGCTTTTTTAAAACAAAGAATCAAATGTTTAAACTGGATGCCACTGATTAAACTATTCGATTCAAAATTTTGAAAGTAGATTTACAATGCAGTTTGTTAGCTGGCATTTTGTGATTGGTCGAGTGGGTTGACAGCGTGCTCCAACTGAATTAAATTCATGGCCGAAAACTCTATTAATTCAAACGGTGCGTCTAAACAACAATTCTCGCGAATTCTAGACAACCGTAAATTGTTTAATCAGAATGTTGTCGAATTAGAGGACGACGTGGGCGCCTTTGCCGCTCGAAATGCTGCCAAACGCTCCAAGTTATCTGTAAGCAAGCATTCAATTAAAAAACGTCGCCGTCAATATGATATGATACGTAGAGAATGCACGAAAGTTTTTCGCTCTTACAATCAAATCAAAAATTTAAAAATCTGGCAATTCTACCTAATTCATTTGGACTTTGTTGTTTTAGTAATAGCACAGCTTCGTCATCCGTAACTTCATTTTTAAAAATAATTTTAAGTTGGAAATTGAAAGTCAGTCAAGTGTAAACTTAGTCAGCTGAAAGCAAAAGCGTGGTCATCACACGTGGACGTGAGGGGGATAAGGTATGCACCTCGAGAAACCAAAATACCCCACTCCCCGGAAACCAAAATACCAACCCCCCAGAAATCAAGTTTTGAAATTTTTTCTGTTTTTTCGCAATTTTTTGATGCCAACGGATAGTGCTCGATGAGAAAGGTTGACAAATAGTGTTTTTTAACCATACCACAATTTTTAGGGCCATTTTTCGACCTTTGAAAAATCTTTCAACCCCAGAATTTTGGTGCTGCCCACGTATGATGGTCATGTTGACGTTGATTTGATGATTTTTTTATTTGATAGTTTCAAGCCGGGTTTGAGTCAAACTTACCATTAGTTTATGTCATGCTTAATCCGGTCTAAGTCTGGCTTGACTATACCTAAGGCAGGGTTAGGCGCGGCTTATATCTAAAACCGGGATCACCTTATTTAAACCCGGCTCTAGGTGCATTGTCGGCTATTGAGGCTGTATTCCCACAATTAACCTATCTAAACTTGTCAATCATCGTTTTTTTTCAGGAAACTTCTGATTATAACATAAGAAAAAAGTCATTGTTAATTCAAAATCGATTCATAAAACATGCAGGAAATAAGTAATTCGACGAAAATTTTACAAATCAAAAACTATGAAAAATGTAGAAAACTATTTCGGCTAAGATGTGCACAATTGGAAATCTAATTCGAATTCATTCTACCATGGGTTTAATCAGTCTTAATCTCAAGTGAATCCACCTACAGTGAATATTATTGCATTGCGTTTTTCCATCAAAAAACGTAGGATTAATGTATTTAATGTTATGTGTTCGACTTAATCATTTCGCCGTAATCAGAATGTCGCCGAAATCGATGTCATTGATTTACGATAAACGTTATAGCTCCATATTGAACGGTTGACAGCTTTTGATCAGTCCCGTTTTTTGGTGAAGTGCAAAACTTATTTTGATCGTGTGGGCCAATTATTCGCCGATTTACAATCCAATTATCTCGTCCACCTGGAAGAAATTCGTCGGACTCACGAGCGAGCTGAGCGTCAGTTGGAAAACTGGTAATTAATTATCTGGTACTTATGTGCAATTCTTTTGACTGTCCAGTTTAAGAGAAAAAAGTCGGACTGTCGAATGTCAAAAACAAGGAACCAGTTCATTCGGAATATGATATGTTAATGTTGCGAAAAATTGTAAACTGTTGGTCAAACGTTAGAATACTTAAATTTATCGCATATTCTTGCTAATCGTGGGGTTTCTAAATGAACGTGAAGGGTGGTTTGAACGATTTCCCATCCAAAAATTGTCTTTCTGTGGGTAAAATTACCTTGAAAACTGATGCAAATGCTAAAAAAGAGTTATAAAACGTTCATCCTCGTTTTCTGATCACCTTCAAGCACTTTTGAAGAAAATTTTTACTTTATTTATCCATTTTTAGCCTTCACTAAATCTTAATTTCCCCACAAAAGGTTCCATTTTATATTTTGCGGGTCTAGACGCTCAACCTTCCCCTCAACTGGTCCTGAAATCGTTCTCATGTATATTTGGTTTGTACCCTTTGAAAATTAAAATACGCTAATAGACAAATTTTTTAACTTTTTGCGAATTTTTACCGCTAGATTCGCGCAATAATTAGTGAGCCGGCTGACCCTTAATGTATTATTCTTTAACCGAGCTTATTAAGTGACTACATAACCGTATGTGGGATGGCCACTGGTACTCCCCGTCCAACATTCCAAATGAAAGGTGGGTGTCCTGGTTTAAAAAGTGATGGTTCGATAAGGGCTTGAAAAATGGCTTTCCTGATTCGAAAAATGGTTATTCACTTGAGCAAGTCCTCGTCTTGATCTAGAAAGTGGTTGTCCTATCTTCAAAAATAGGTTTGCCCAGTCCAGAAATGTGGTATTCCAGTTTAAAAAGTCGTTGTCAATGCCAAAAAGTAGGATATTTAGGCTTTGTTGTCCAAACGACCCATTCTCCCTGTCCAACTTTTGGTTCTCCGGGAAAATTGGGTGTCAAAAAATATTGTTAAAAAAAGAAAAAAGAAGAAAACTGGGTATCACAACCCAGATTTGTTTGTAACTATGAGGCACGTAGCTGTGGGGGGCGGGGACTGGGGGGTCCGGACCCCCCGAAATTCAGGAAAAACCGGGAAAATAAAACTTTTTATACATTATTTTGTGCTATTTTTGGATTAGAACCCCCAAAGTTGGTGTTCGTCCTCCCAAAATAGGAGAGCCAGCTACGTGCCTGGTAACTATGACGATGCATCGCAGTTTGTCCGGGGCCGTAGGGAGCCGAGTTTGTTAAACAGGAACGTTTACTATCCCATTATTGACAATATCATTGTAAAAAAACAGTGCAAAAAACCGGATGAAGCTTTTTCTTAATTTTGCTGATGAAAAACTCCGTTTTTCCGAAACCTTTGATTTATTCGGTCGCCTAACAATTCGGGATTAAAATTTCGCTCAGTTTCAAATGTGATAGTCTTTCAAATTTTCGAACGTCTTTTACTGAAAGTTTTGACGTGGCGTTTTTAGGTGGACAAAGATCCGTGTAGGCGACGATTATAGAAAAAACTTTGGATGTGTAAGGGTAGAGGACTTTGACGACGTTGCAGCGGCCGCAAATGAAGCTGAATCCCGAAACTGTGCGTCGTTTTACTTTGCTAGGTGCGCTTTACTTCGTCATCAATGCATGCGTGGGTGTGGGGTGGGACTGTTCATAAGTGATCGGCAGCCTAATTCTGTGGGGTTCGATAAGGATAAATCGGCTGAACTAGCAACGTGTGGTCTAACGCTGTGTGGGGGTTTGCCGAATTTTCGTGGTTTCGACCATAGATGCATAGCATCACCGATCTGGAAGGGGTCAGCCGATCGGAGAGAGTCGTAACTCGAGCTTCTTTGGGCTAAATTGACCTCGGAAACTGGTGCAACTGCTAAACCAGCGTTGAGCCTAACTTATTCCACAGTTTCTACCAAATTTCAAGCACTTATAAAGAAAATATCGCTCCTCTCCCATTTTTGGCATCCATTTTGCTTATTTTTTCCGTAAAAATGCATGTCTGGTACAGATGTTCACGCCCATGCGTTTGTGGGTGTACCTGGATCCTAAGAATTTGAAAGACTCAGAAATAGATGCTTTCAAAAATGTTTTCGTTTTTTTGCGATTTCCTGATGTCATGGATTGAAATTGATGAGAAGCGTCGAAAAATAGAGTTTTTGAACACTAATATCGGAGCGTTCTTGGACACTCAAGCACCCTAAGAGTATTCGGTTAGAGATGGTAAAAAAGATGGAAAATATTAGACGAAAGAGAAAATTAAAGGTCCGACTCGAACCGCTTTATTGTAAGGCCCATTTCTCCCGAAAGAGGAGGGTTCCAAAAATCATTGTACTTTCTGCACGTAGTATAATTTAGTGTGATCAAACAACGGTTTTGCTAGTTTATGAAAAGAAAGATGTGTGACATCTAAATTTGAAAGTGTTCGTTTTGCTAACAGATTTTCGAAAATAGGGTGCAGGTTATTGTTTAATGACAGTGGAGGATCTATGATTTTCGTAAGAGGTTGGTACTCCAACTTTTCCAAAACTGTCAAAAATGGGTCCAAAAATTAGCCCTTCACGTGCAAAATACCATTTTTCCTTCACTTTGCTTTGTCTACTTATGTAAAATCGGTATAAATTTTTTTAATTTTCGAAAATTTTGAGCGAAAAAATCCTTCAATTTCCTTCAGATGAGCGAAAATCCATCGCAAAGCGCCAGAATATTTGTGACATTGTAGCGAAAAACATGTAAAAGCTTTGAATTATCGCTCGATTTTCTGTATTTGTGACGGTTGACGCGAAGTGTAAAAATTTTCAAGGCCTTATGCTTAAAAACAGAAGGAAACTATACTGTGCCGCTATCTGCTCCTAAAATCGTTTTAAAACCTATTTCCTGAGCAAAAATATGGGTTTCAGGCAGCCAAGAAACAAAAAACGTCATTAATTGGTAAATATCGGGCCGCCGGAAAAATTTGAGAAATTACAATCATTGACAGCCAGGGATTTTTTAGCGTCACCCCTATTTGCGCTCCCGATAAGGGCCAGAAAGGAGCATTTGTGCATGAGGCCTCTCATTTTTGCACCAAAAAATATGCTACTATTAGGAGGAAAGTAAAAATAATGCCGTCTTTTAGATTTTTATCAAATTATACGTTTTTCAATTCATACAAAAAAATTAGTTAAAACTGTCAACATGACTGATTTCTCATGATCCAGTTCGTTCATGCATGACTCTGATCAATTGATTAATCTGTCTTTGTCCGCGAATCTGGAGCTCGTGTTTTAAGCTATAAGTTGAAACATTGTCAAACTCTGTTTTCACCGTCTCTCGATCGCAGCGTGAGATTTTGACGTTTCCTTTGGGTAATCCATGCAAAAAAATGGAGAAATGTAATTTCGGGTACCAGGATATAGACAAGCCCGCATATTAAGATGCGATTTATTACATTAAGGTAATATACACCCAAAGCTTTTCTTTCCTTGAAGCTTAAATGATCTGATGCAAAGACACTGCTAACATTTTGGCTAAGCCATGCAGGAGTTTGCTGACGATGAATCATAGGAACAGCGATTGGAAAACAAAAATAATACATTTTCGACCAGAGGCGTAGCCAGGATTTTGGTCGGGGGTATAAACAAAAATTTTTTAAGACTACTTTTGCGTTGAATTCCAGTAACGTTATGTATAGTAAAACTGAGTTTTTCGACCTTTGGTAGTGTAGCCCAGTGTTTTTTTTGTACAAGGTCCGTTTGTACATGTACAAAGATGGTCCCCAAAAGTCTTTGTACATTTTGAAGACACAAATTTTTGAGTACTATAACATGCTACGGTAGCGTTTTTAGTGCGGTAAAAACAGTTGTTCGAGTTTTGGTAGTGTATTTTAGCTAATTTCTGGGTCTCTAAGGGTAAAAATCACTAATAATCGTCTCAAAACGGCGCGAAGCGCCGAAAAATTTGACATTTTTCCTTCTGAAATGCAATTTTCGCCAGTAATTTTTACAAATTTTAGACTTTTCTTTGCAATTTTTGTCTTCCGAAAAATCTTTGTACATGTACAAAGACGGTCGCGAAAAGTCTTTGTACATCGGAAGAATCTTTGCCGAATATAAAAAACACTGATGTAGCCTAGCTAATTTATGGGTTTCTGACGATCAAAAATACAAAAAGTGTAAAGCGGCTCTAAGTGCCGAAAAGTTTTGGTATTTCTAGCGTTTTCATGTAGAATTTACGGCCTTTCTATTGACAAACATTTCGGAAATTACAAGTGACGCAAAGTGCCGAGAAAAATAGTCATTTTTTACCGCCCTTAACATTTTGTAGCTCGGTGAATACTAATAGTCTGACAGAGCAGAAAATTATCAAATTTGTACAAAACAATTTTGACAGTTCAAGCTTCTAACAAGAACACTGCTAATTACCAACTTTGTCTGAAGATATTTTGAGTGATGCAGGCTTTTAAGCGCAATGATAGAACTTTACAAAAAGAAAGAACAGTAACTGGCGGCGCTATGCGCCGGAAAATTTTGACGTTTTTGCACTTTAAACTCAATTTATATCGCTTAAATCATACAAAAAAGACAAATTAATGCCGCCGCGAAACAGCGAAAATTTTTAGGAATTCCTGACTCTTTTACCTGGCTAGTTCTCCCTAAAATCTGGTTGCACATGTACAACGAGATTTTACGGTTGCGGGGGTCTGGGATGGCGCGCTCAAGCGATCTCAGTGGGGTCCGGGCTGAGTCCCGGAAAATTTTGTAAAAAAGCATTTCAATGTTAAATAGTAACGTTAAAATTTTCGCAAAATCGGCCGAATCTCGGTTCTGAATCAAACAAGCCCAAAAACACTTAAAATTGATGAACTCCTACACTGCACAAAACTTCTGAGCTGAAATGCGTTTTTTGACCGCTGCTAATTACATAGCGCAGCAACGCGCTGCCAATAAGATATAGAAAAATGTATAATGAAATTTTGTTCTTACCGTTTTCAGGCCCATTTGTGGCCTTCTTATTTACAAGATGCAGTTCAGAAAACAGGAAAAGCGCAAGAACATAAGAAATTTTGGCCATTTCTTTCATTAAGAATAGGATTATGTCTCCTTGTAAAGAAAGACAAACAAAGCAATGAATAGACAAAGTGGTACACAAAAGACAAACGAAGCACAGAATAAACAAACTGGTACACAATCATTTTCACACTTTTACTATTAGGCTCAACAAGCATGCGCAGTTTCAATCAACGAACAAATAGTTCATTAAATTACTAAAGTGATGTGAAGTGCCGGGTTATTTTAGGTGATTCAAGCTTTTTAATTCATTAGATCTATAAAATAATAAATAATAATGACTCGGCGCGTAGCGCCGGAAAATTTTGACGTTTTTGCCTTTTTGAACTCAGTTTTCTGGACATACATTATTGCAACAGACAAATCAACAATATTTCTGAAAAAATTATGAGGGGGGGCATGTGCCCCCAATGCCCCCTCCTGGCTACGCCTATGTTTCCGACACATTCAGCGAAATTTTTTAAAATTTTCCCAAAGAACGCTCTAAAATGCTAAAACTCTTAAGGCGCATTCATAATTCGTCCGACTCCGTCCGATTTGGTGTCGGAATGAGAAAATTGTCAAAACCGCTCCGACACGCACCGACATAAGTCCGACATTATCCGACATCATGCGACACGTGTCCGACTTTTCTTTACGCATGACGTCATAATCTGTTTTACAATGCGACTTTTTTGTCGGAACGGACAAGTTGAGTTGGTTTCAACTTTCGTCCGTCCGACACACATGAAATTTAAACTACAGCGTGTAGGAAGATTGGCGCGACATGTAGCGCATTGCACGCCTTGTTTATTTTGTACTATTCAATTTTTCAAGCTTTAAATTTTTGATTAATTTATTGCTCTGTACTAGTCGTATAAAAGCGCTGTGGCATATCGTGCCCCGTTTATTTTGTACTATTTATTGTTGCAGTCAATTCATTTTATTGTATTTTCCAGTTTAAAAATTTAATTAATTGCAAATGGCTAATGTCGATTTTGACGACGTTACTACGGAGTTATTAATCATAGCTGTTAAGGAACATCCATATTTGTGGGAAATAAGTTAAATAAATTAATAAGTTTAAATAAATTGGCGCATGAAACGAACTTCGATACTTTCAGCATTTAATTTTTATTTCAGGAGGGGGGATGAAAAAATTTTTAAACGTCAAAAATGGTCTTAAAAAAGATTGTATGGCGAAAAAACACCATTTTTCGACGTTTCTCATCGAGCACTATCCAATGGCATCAAAATGTTGATGAAAAACAAATTTAATTTTTAAATATTGAATTCTGGGGGAGTATTTGGTTTCTGGGGGGTTACTTACCCCCAACCAAACCTGGGCGTGGGGGATTTAGGGGGTATGCACCGCCCAGAAACCAAAATAACCCTCCCAGAATTCAATTTTTGAAAATTTTTTCGTTTTTTTCGCAATTTTTTGATGCCAATGGATAGTGCTCGATGAGAAACGTCGAAAAATGGTGTTTTTTTCGCCAAACCACCAAGGCCATTTTTTGACCTTCAAAAAATCTTGCACCCCCCAGAATTTTCTTGCTGCCCACTTATGCCCCCTACCCCGACGCCCATTTATGGTAGTTATGGTACAAACGCTGTTCGACAGAGAGACAATATAAAAACATCAATGTTTGTTGCGCTGAAAATATTGATTTTTAGTCGGGAGAAGTCGGATGAAGTATGAATGAAAGTCGGATTCGATGTCCGATCCGACATCGGACGACCCGCATGTCGGATCGAACGAAGTATGAATGAGCCTTTAGCTTTCCCCAAAAAAGCCTTTGCGCATAGCGCTAGTGCCAGAAATTATTCGTTAGCGCAGTACCGGTTTCCGCTGCTCAGCGCTTGAAAAATTCATATTGACAGCCACAAATCATTGCAAATTACATGTCCACTTTATGTCGCCAACTATATTGGCTCAAGAGGGGGCGCTCCCCGAAGGCTCACGAAAACGATGTTTTTTTATAAAATTTCCTTTGGCTACTCGTGTAATGAAGTTAAAGTAATTAACCTCACATTTTCCTCCTACCGACTTAGACATCCACTGAGCGATTTATTTTACGGTTATGCGATTAGGGTTGACGCAGAAATTATCGATTATGTTCGAAAAACGTCAGATTTGTTCTGCGTGTCATCTGTTTCTGATGTTGACCTTTTCTAGACAAAGTTGGTGTGTCGTGAACTTGTTCGTAGACCCGCAGCTTGAGCAGATTGGGAAGTCAGCCACAGAGTATTTTCGAGCTAAAATGTCTTCAAAAATTGGCATAAATGCTAACCGGCTTATAAACCTATCTGCGCTATATAACTTGAATCACATTTGTAGGAATTGTCGATTTTTATTTTCTTTTAGCCTTAATTTTGTCTTATTTTCCCCAGAAAATATCTTTTTGTCTTTCTGGGTTCCTAAAAAAGTTTTCACACCCCATTTGCATGTCTGACCATGATCGGACATGCCTTTAGAGATTTAGAGGGTTGAGAAATTCAGACGCCGAAAATCCGCAGCTGCCTGATCGATTATAACGCATAACTAAGGTTATGGGGGAGGGGTTGAGAGAGTTTTCTCCCCCGCAATATTTTTCGCCCCTTAGAAATTTTTCAACCCATCCCCACCTAAATTCGCAATTTTAATGATTTTTGGAAAATTTTCTGAAAATTCGCAGAAAAGATGATTTTTCAAGCGTTTCTAGCCATGCATTTGCGCAAAAGTGTCAAATTTTCTGCGCTAAGCGCCATATACTCTTGTTTTGACCATATTCTGTTCAATTTGTTTGATTTTTTTGCATTTTGTTCGAAATTTTTCCATGTTTTGATGATCTAGAAAGATTGAGCATCGTCAGAAACGCCGAAAAACGATTTTTTGACGCGTATTAACGATCTTTAGGCCCAAAAAGGCAATTAAAAATTTCAGCCCCACCCAGAATTCTCATACTGTGCACGTTTGTCAACAATGTATTGGAAATTCAATTTTTTGCGTAAGATCCTTCACGTATATTATGCCGTGATTTCATTCGAGTATTTCTCGCGCTTTTTAAGCATTTAAAGACGGGTTTTCTAGGCTATTTCTGGGCAATACATCTTATAGCTCACTCTCAAAAACGGGCTGATTTCCATACCGGGTTTGCTATATCTGCGAAGCCTGTACAATGTAGACGTCTGTAACGGTTCGAAAAATTTCTGGCGTCCAAAAATTATTTTCTAACTAAACGACAGAAAATGTTTTATAGTCACTTCAAAAAATTTGAAGATTTCATATTTTCTTATAGTTTTCTTTTACATAATATACGTGCTTAGGTATCACATTGATAAATACGCAACAATGAAGCAGAGAATCAGATAAAAATCAAAGTTAAGAGTAATAATCTATTTCCAGTCAGATCGTCTCAGCATGGGACCTCCGCAATCGAAGCTTAGGGCCCTTTGAAATAGAAGGCGAACCCTTTTGCGCCGCTTGGCTCAATACGAGGATGAATATTTAAATCGAAAGATTGCTGATCTCATGTCGCAACAAGCTGGGTCTCAGAATCGAGGTCTCCGCATGTGAGCCATTTTTCATTAATTTTTCGTCTCAAATTTCATGGGCTTTTAATAAAATTCATTTTCCAATTAAGGGATTGCTGATTTGATTGCTGTTGTCCTGACTTTACGTGAATAATGGATAAAAGAAAAAAAGATTTAAAAAAATCAATTCCAATTAATTAATAGCCTTAAAATTTTTGTATTTTAAATCTGGATATCAAAGCAGGTAGAAAAAACATCAACTTCAAGGCATTCCCGTCTCTTTTCTTGTTTCACAATAATAGTTTTTGATGGTCTCGTGTTATCAACCTATTGCAAAATAACCCGATGGAAATTCGAGGATGGAATGGGTTTTTTAAAGAGAAGATAGTAAATGTAATTCCTAAATTTTTGGGAAACATCAAAGCAACTCCTTATTATCAATTATTAGTCTTTTACGATTCCGTTTCAGGCTTTTTATATGTTCACTGCTCAGACATGTAATTGGGTATTTGGGGGTCCGGAACTCTCCCCCGATTGGAAATATGTTAAATTTTCCTCGCGCCAGGAGGCAAAATGAATTCAAAAAATTAATTAAAATTGCGATTAATCTTCAAAACGCTACTTTAGCATTTACATTAGATTTTGAGACCATTTTGGCACCAGAAAACCCATTTATCGATCTCACAGAGCTACCGTGCGCATATATTTACGTGATGTCCAGTGTCTGCATTCTCAAATCAAAACCTTATAAGCATGTTTTGTATTCTATTCAGTAGTGGCTTAGATTGAAGGAAATTAAAACCAAAGCCTTCGCCAAAATTTACCGTGCGATTTTCATTTAAATCTAAACTGAATTTAGCTATAAACGACGCACCTTACAAATCTACTAGGGTTCAAAACTTCTTCCGATTTAAATTACATGGGAGACGGCTAAGCGCATACATGTTACGGCTACAAAATGGGGGAGTTCCGGCCATTTTTGGGAGGGGGAACTGACCTACAATTTTTGACCAAAAAACACGTAAAAATGGTCAACAACATTTATTCTTTTTCAGAAATTTGGGGTCGAAAATTCTCTGGCTTTGAGGGGATGGGAGGACGGCCGACTTTGGGTGACGGGGTGCCCCTCCATCCTCCCTGCTTCACGTATGGCTAAGCGTAATGAAGCTATGAATTTTAGAGATTCTGGACGACCTAAGGTCATGGATTACGGAAGTAGCAAGGCTTTCGATTCGTATGATTTCAAGCCACTGGACCGTACGCCGGTACTTTTTAACAATTTTGCATCCTGTAACACAAGTTTTCAGAGGAATTATGGCCTAACGGCGCAAGAAAGGGCCCGCAATAATCGTAAAATTATAGTTGATCGCCGAGAGTCTTCGGCCATTTCTCGGAACTTTTTTCCTTTTTTAGCTTCTCAGTTTCCGATCGGCTTATGATTTCACGTTACTTTTACAGTAACTATATAAGTCATCACGTGAACTGCATAATGTTTTTGTAGTTCAACTGACACAGCGTAACCAACAGCATAGACAAATGCTAAAGTTGAGTCATAAGATTCTTAGGCAGTTTGTTATCTTAATTGAGGTTTATTGCCCTTTTAAGGGCTTCAAATAATGGTGCGGGGGATACTCGACCGCTTTTGATCATGATGAGGTAAGCGATCTTCACTGTTTGGCTGAAAGTGCCAAACAGCACCTAAAAATGGTCGGAAACGTAAGTTTTTGCGAAAAATGGGGAAGGGCTAGATTCAAGCGTATATACGGCGCGCACGAAAAAATAGAACAGATTTATTTGAGAAGTGATTTCGTGGCTCAATGCTATGTCCACAGCGATAATTCAAAGTCTTGTCTTGTCGTAATCGTCGTCCCCGATCCTTCTGTTTTGATACCATACGCTGAGAAAGTTCTCAACATTAGAAATGCAAAATTGCCGAGCTGTGTAAAAATCAGGTACTTTACACTGCTGTTTTAAGCTTAAGCCTCAAACCATGTAAACTTTGCTCCTTTGCACAACTTTGTTTTAATTTAAAACCTCATTTGTCATTGCAGATTCTGATTATCAGTAGTGGGATGGGGCTGTTACGAGGCGAACTGTGTAATGATCGGATGTTTTACACTATCCGATTTTATCTGATACCCACTTAATCTTTGCCTGGCTTAAAAGTGCGACTCTGGTTGCTTCGCTTTACGTGGCGTTTTATACAGCTAGTCGTTTGAGCATAAGACTAAAGAGTGAACTTTGGTCAGGCTGTGCTAATACTTTGTTCTTTACACTGCACCGCTTTCTTGTATTCGGTATAATGGCCTGTAATTCTTAGTTGGTGATTAAGGCCTCAATTTCTGGGAGGATTGTCAAGATTTATGGAGCTTTATTTTTTTGTTATTAACTCGTAAAAAATTGCCCACTTCCGGACTTTAGGTGTTAAGGTTTTAGGATTTTTATTCTTTAAACTTTTTTCGATTTTTGGTTTTGATTTCACATTTGATAGCACAATAATTTGTAGATTTCTATTTTTAAATTTTAAAAATAAACTTATTTCAGATTTTTTGTTTTTAGTTTTTTACCATTTTAATAATTGTGTAAAGTGACTTCCTAAATTCATTAGCTGAAATTTAGGCGGTCTTTGAGTGGAAATTAAAATTAGACAGATTAAATTTAATTAATAATTAAATTGTTAAATGGTTCATACAGGCTCAATTTAGCATGATGTATGGTAAACGGACCTATTTGATATATTAAGTGGTCAATACAACATACACATTGGCATTTATCCAACATTTGTTTCTGTTTAATTGTTCATTTCAAGTTCAATTCATACAAGAATGGTTAGGACATTGTCAAAAAAATTTTATTAGAATCATTAATTATCATTTTTTTGTTTTTCTTAGTAAATTTACTTTATAAAAGATCCTGTTCCGATTACGTTTAGGTTAAAGCGATCCATTTGCGCCATGAACAATTTCCAGTTGACGAGGGTTTACTCATGACAGACGAACCACATGTTGAAGCGGTTAGCCATTCGAGAGTGTTGCGAAGATGCGATAGCTAATATGTACCGTGGATTAAATTGGTGGCTGAGGACATTAGTGATTTTTCCGTTGGTTTGGCCAACCTCCTTTTTTATGAATTAAGCCATTACAGCGATGTGATTTGTTGAGAATTTGCAGCGATGTGATTTGCTAAAAAAACATTCTTCAAGAAACTTTGGCTGTATCCGAGATCATTATATCCTTGCCCGCAGGCAAAGTATTTCAATACAAAACTTGCCGTCCGCTCAGATTTGTCTATGAACTCGCGTCGTTTTCTGTGTTGCCCACATTTCTCTTGTTCGCCAAATAAATTATGCTGTATATTAACCGTGTCCCGAAATGTACTCGTTTATCCCAATTCTTTAAAATGTATTAAATGTTTGAACGTCTTCCGAAACCCGAGCTTTTGTCATTAATAAAAGATTTAGCACAAATGTGTTTCAAGTCAGTGAGTCTTTTTGTTAAACGAGCTTGGCTTTGCGCTGTGATTTGCCATCATACACAATTTTATTATTTAACTTGTGAACTATGCCCTTTGTGAAAATCTAAACACATCTGTGACCATACCATAGGCGCGCAACATAATACTCTGGGGATTCGGCCCTAGCGTGTCGATCCAAACTTTCTTAATTCAAAAATGACGCAAAAAAATATAATTTCAAATGTTTTCAGTCATTTTGTTCTTGAGTTTTTACGCAAAAAATAAACTTTACGGGTAATTTTCATCGAAATTTAATTGTTTCAAGCAGATTTTCGAGAAATTCGCGGCCCATTGTGTCGGTAAGATGCGAGAAATGAATGAAAAATTACCTTTCGGAGCTTAAAGCGTAGAATGAGTAGGAAATTTGAACCCCGAACTATTTTGAAATTTTTCAGAAGGCATTGATTTAACTCGTAGTTTTAATATTAAGAGCAGAAGCATTTTTGACAATTTTTCGAAAAAAACTTGATGGATAATTTTTGATCGAAATTTAATTGTTTCAAGCAGCTTTTCGAGAAATTCGCGGCCCATTGTGTCGGTAAGATGCGAGAAATGAATGAAAAATTACCCTTCGGAGCTTAAAGCGTAGGACTAGTTGAAAATTTGAACCCCGAAGTATTTTGGAAATTTTTAAGAAAGCATTGATTTAGCCCGTAATTTTAATATTAAGAACAGAGGCATTTTTGACAATTTTTCGAAAAAAAATAAACTTTAAGGGTAATTTTTCATCGAAATTTAATTGTTTCAAGCAGCATTTTCGAGAAATTCGCTGCCCATTGTGTCGGTAAGATGCGAGAAATGAATGAAAAATTACCTTTCGGAACTTAAAGCGTAGGACTAGTTGAAAATTTGAACCCCGAAGTATTTAGGAAATTTTTAAGAAAGCATTGATTTAGCCCGTAATTTTAATATTGAGAACAGAAGCATTTTTGACAATTTTTGAAGAAAAAACTTTAAGGGTAATTTTTCATCGAAATTTAATTGTTTCAAGCAGCTTTTCGAGAAATTCGCTACCCATTGTGTCGGTAAGATGCGAGAAATGAATGAAAAATTACCTTTCGGAGCTTAAAGCGTAGGATTAGTTGAAAATTTGAACCCCGAAGTATTTTGGAATTTTTTAAGAAAGCATTGATTTAGCCCGTAATTTTAATATTGAGAACAGAAGCATTTTTGACAATTTTTGAAGAAAAAACTTTAAGGGTAATTTTTCATCGAAATTTAATTGTTTCAAGCAGCTTTTCGAGAAATTCGCTACCCATTGTGTCGGTAAGATGCGAGAAATGAATGAAAAATTACCTTTCGGAGCTTAAAGCGTAGGATTAGTTGAAAATTTGAACCCCGAAGTATTTTGGAATTTTTTAAGAAAGCATTGATTTAGCCCGTAATTTTAATATTGAGAACAGAAGCATTTTTGACAATTTTTCGAAAAAATAAACTTTAAGGGTAATTTTTCATCGAAATTTAATTGTTTCAAGCAGCTTTTCGAGAAATTCGCTACCCATTGTGTCGGTAAGATGCGAGAAATGAATGAAAAATTACCTTTCGGAGCTTAAAGCGTAGGATTAGTTGAAAATTTGAACCCCGAAGTATTTTGGAAATTTTTAAGAAAGCATTGATTTAGCCCGTAATTTTAATATTAAGAACAGAAGCATTTTTGACAATTTTTCGAAAAAAATAAACTTTACGGGTAATTTTTCATCGAAATTTAATTGTTTCAAGCAGCTTTTCGAGAAATTCGCTACCCATTGTGTCGGTAAGATGCGAGAAATGAATGAAAAATTACCTTTCGGAGCTTAAAGCGTAGGATTAGTTGAAAATTTGAACCCCGAAGTATTTTGGAATTTTTTAAGAAAGCATTGATTTAGCCCGTAATTTTAATATTAAGAACAGAAGCATTTTTGACAATTTTTCGAAAAAAATAAACTTTACGGGTAATTTTTGATCGAAATTTAATTGTTTCAAGCAGCTTTTCGAGAAATTCGCGGCCCATTGTGTCGGTAAGATGCGAGAAATGAATGAAAAATTACCTTTCGGAACTTAAAGCGTAGGATTAGTTGAAAATTTGAACCCCGAAGTATTTTGGAATTTTTTAAGAAAGCATTGATTTAGCCCGTAATTTTAATATTAAGAACAGAAGCATTTTTGACAATTTTTCGAAAAAAAATAAACTTTACGGGTAATTTTTGATCGAAATTTAATTGTTTCAAGCAGCTTTTCGAGAAATTCGCGGCCCATTGTGTCGGTAAGATGCGAGAAATGAATGAAAAATTACCTTTCGGAACTTAAAGCGTAGGATTAGTTGAAAATTTGAACCCCGAAGTATTTTGGAAATTTTTAAGAAAGCATTGATTTAGCCCGTAATTTTAATATTAAGAACAGAAGCATTTTTGACAATTTTTCGAAAAAAATAAACTTTACGGGTAATTTTTGATCGAAATTTAATTGTTTCAAGCAGCTTTTCGAGAAATTCGCGGCCCATTGTGTCGGTAAGATGCGAGAAATGAATGAAAAATTACCTTTCGGAACTTAAAGCGTAGGATTAGTTGAAAATTTGAACCCCGAAGTATTTTGGAAATTTTTAAGAAAGCATTGATTTAGCCCGTAATTTTAATATTAAGAACAGAAGCATTTTTCACAATTTTTTCGAAAAAAAATAAACTTTACGGGTAATTTTTGATCGAAATTTAATTGTTTCAAGCAGCATTTCGAGAAATTCGCGGCCCATTGTGTCGGTAAGATGCGAGAACTGAATGAAAAATTACCTTTCGGAACTTAAAGCGTAGGATTAGTTGAAAATTTGAACCCCGAAGTATTTTGGAAATTTTTAAGAAAGCATTGATTTAGCCCGTAATTTTAATATTAAGAACAGAAGCATTTTTCACAATTTTTCGAAAAAAAATAAACTTTACGGGTAATTTTTGATCGAAATTTAATTGTTTCAAGCAGCATTTCGAGAAATTCGCGGCCCATTGTGTCGGTAAGATGCGAGAACTGAATGAAAAATTACCTTTCGGAACTTAAAGCGTAGGATTAGTTGAAAATTTGAACCCCGAAGTATTTTGGAAATTTTTAAGAAAGCATTGATTTAGCCCGTAATTTTAATATTAAGAACAGAAGCATTTTTGACAATTTTTTCGAAAAAAAATAAACTTTACGGGTAATTTTTGATCGAAATTTAATTGTTTCAAGCAGCATTTCGAGAAATTCGCGGCCCATTGTGTCGGTAAGATGCGAGAACTGAATGAAAAATTACCTTTCGGAACTTAAAGCGTAGGATTAGTTGAAAATTTGAACCCCGAAGTATTTTGGAAATTTTTAAGAAAGCATTGATTTAGCCCGTAATTTTAATATTAAGAACAGAAGCATTTTTCACAATTTTTTCGAAAAAAAATAAACTTTACGGGTAATTTTTGATCGAAATTTAATTGTTTCAAGCAGCATTTCGAGAAATTCGCGGCCCATTGTGTCGGTAAGATGCGAGAACTGAATGAAAAATTACCTTTCGGAACTTAAAGCGTAGGATTAGTTGAAAATTTGAACCCCGAAGTATTTTGGAAATTTTTAAGAAAGCATTGATTTAGCCCGTAATTTTAATATTAAGAACAGAAGCATTTTTCACAATTTTTTCGAAAAAAAATAAACTTTACGGGTAATTTTTGATCGAAATTTAATTGTTTCAAGCAGCATTTCGAGAAATTCGCGGCCCATTGTGTCGGTAAGATGCGAGAACTGAATGAAAAATTACCTTTCGGAACTTAAAGCGTAGGATTAGTTGAAAATTTGAACCCCGAAGTATTTTGGAAATTTTTAAGAAAGCATTGATTTAGCCCGTAATTTTAATATTAAGAACAGAAGCATTTTTGACAATTTTTTCGAAAAAAATAAACTTTACGGGTAATTTTTGATCGAAATTTAATTGTTTCAAGCAGCATTTCGAGAAATTCGCGGCCCATTGTGTCGGTAAGATGCGAGAACTGAATGAAAAATTACCTTTCGGAACTTAAAGCGTAGGATTAGTTGAAAATTTGAACCCCGAAGTATTTTGGAAATTTTTAAGAAAGCATTGATTTAGCCCGTAATTTTAATATTAAGAACAGAAGCATTTTTCACAATTTTTTCGAAAAAAAAATAAACTTTACGGGTAATTTTTGATCGAAATTTAATTGTTTCAAGCAGCATTTCGAGAAATTCGCGGCCCATTGTGTCGGTAAGATGCGAGAACTGAATGAAAAATTACCTTTCGGAACTTAAAGCGTAGGATTAGTTGAAAATTTGAACCCCGAAGTATTTTGGAAATTTTTAAGAAAGCATTGATTTAGCCCGTAATTTTAATATTAAGAACAGAAGCATTTTTGACAATTTTTCGAAAAAAAATAAACTTTACGGGTAATTTTTGATCGAAATTTAATTGTTTCAAGCAGCATTTCGAGAAATTCGCGGCCCATTGTGTCGGTAAGATGCGAGAACTGAATGAAAAATTACCTTTCGGAACTTAAAGCGTAGGATTAGTTGAAAATTTGAACCCCGAAGTATTTTGGAAATTTTTAAGAAAGCATTGATTTAGCCCGTAATTTTAATATTAAGAACAGAAGCATTTTTGACAATTTTTCAAAAAAAAAATAAACTTTACGGGTAATTTTTGATCGAAATTTAATTGTTTCAAGCAGCATTTCGAGAAATTCGCGGCCCATTGTGTCGGTAAGATGCGAGAACTGAATGAAAAATTACCTTTCGGAACTTAAAGCGTAGGATTAGTTGAAAATTTGAACCCCGAAGTATTTTGGAAATTTTTAAGAAAGCATTGATTTAGCCCGTAATTTTAATATTAAGAACAGAAGCATTTTTCACAATTTTTTCGAAAAAAAAATAAACTTTACGGGTAATTTTTGATCGAAATTTAATTGTTTCAAGCAGCATTTCGAGAAATTCGCGGCCCATTGTGTCGGTAAGATGCGAGAACTGAATGAAAAATTACCTTTCGGAACTTAAAGCGTAGGATTAGTTGAAAATTTGAACCCCGAAGTATTTTGGAAATTTTTAAGAAAGCATTGATTTAGCCCGTAATTTTAATATTAAGAACAGAAGCATTTTTCACAATTTTTTCAGAAAAAAATAAACTTTACGGGTAATTTTTGATCGAAATTTAATTGTTTCAAGCAGCATTTCGAGAAATTCGCGGCCCATTGTGTCGGTAAGATGCGAGAACTGAATGAAAAATTACCTTTCGGAACTTAAAGCGTAGGATTAGTTGAAAATTTGAACCCCGAAGTATTTTGGAAATTTTTAAGAAAGCATTGATTTAGCCCGTAATTTTAATATTAAGAACAGAAGCATTTTTGACAATTTTTCAGAAAAAAAATAAACTTTACGGGTAATTTTTGATCGAAATTTAATTGTTTCAAGCAGCATTTCGAGAAATTCGCGGCCCATTGTGTCGGTAAGATGCGAGAACTGAATGAAAAATTACCTTTCGGAACTTAAAGCGTAGGATTAGTTGAAAATTTGAACCCCGAAGTATTTTGGAAATTTTTAAGAAAGCATTGATTTAGCCCGTAATTTTAATATTAAGAACAGAAGCATTTTTCACAATTTTTTCGAAAAAAAAATAAACTTTACGGGTAATTTTTGATCGAAATTTAATTGTTTCAAGCAGCATTTCGAGAAATTCGCGGCCCATTGTGTCGGTAAGATGCGAGAACTGAATGAAAAATTACCTTTCGGAACTTAAAGCGTAGGATTAGTTGAAAATTTGAACCCCGAAGTATTTTGGAAATTTTTAAGAAAGCATTGATTTAGCCCGTAATTTTAATATTAAGAACAGAAGCATTTTTCACAATTTTTTAGAAAAAAATAAACTTTACGGGTAATTTTTGATCGAAATTTAATTGTTTCAAGCAGCATTTCGAGAAATTCGCGGCCCATTGTGTCGGTAAGATGCGAGAACTGAATGAAAAATTACCTTTCGGAACTTAAAGCGTAGGATTAGTTGAAAATTTGAACCCCGAAGTATTTTGGAAATTTTTAAGAAAGCATTGATTTAGCCCGTAATTTTAATATTAAGAACAGAAGCATTTTTCACAATTTTTCAGAAAAAAAATAAACTTTACGGGTAATTTTTGATCGAAATTTAATTGTTTCAAGCAGCATTTCGAGAAATTCGCGGCCCATTGTGTCGGTAAGATGCGAGAACTGAATGAAAAATTACCTTTCGGAACTTAAAGCGTAGGATTAGTTGAAAATTTGAACCCCGAAGTATTTTGGAAATTTTTAAGAAAGCATTGATTTAGCCCGTAATTTTAATATTAAGAACAGAAGCATTTTTCACAATTTTTTCGAAAAAAAATAAACTTTACGGGTAATTTTTGATCGAAATTTAATTGTTTCAAGCAGCATTTCGAGAAATTCGCGGCCCATTGTGTCGGTAAGATGCGAGAACTGAATGAAAAATTACCTTTCGGAACTTAAAGCGTAGGATTAGTTGAAAATTTGAACCCCGAAGTATTTTGGAAATTTTTAAGAAAGCATTGATTTAGCCCGTAATTTTAATATTAAGAACAGAAGCATTTTTCACAATTTTTTCGAAAAAAAAATAAACTTTACGGGTAATTTTTGATCGAAATTTAATTGTTTCAAGCAGCATTTCGAGAAATTCGCGGCCCATTGTGTCGGTAAGATGCGAGAACTGAATGAAAAATTACCTTTCGGAACTTAAAGCGTAGGATTAGTTGAAAATTTGAACCCCGAAGTATTTTGGAAATTTTTAAGAAAGCATTGATTTAGCCCGTAATTTTAATATTAAGAACAGAAGCATTTTTCACAATTTTTTCGAAAAAAAATAAACTTTACGGGTAATTTTTGATCGAAATTTAATTGTTTCAAGCAGCATTTCGAGAAATTCGCGGCCCATTGTGTCGGTAAGATGCGAGAACTGAATGAAAAATTACCTTTCGGAACTTAAAGCGTAGGATTAGTTGAAAATTTGAACCCCGAAGTATTTTGGAAATTTTTAAGAAAGCATTGATTTAGCCCGTAATTTTAATATTAAGAACAGAAGCATTTTTCACAATTTTTTCGAAAAAAAATAAACTTTACGGGTAATTTTTGATCGAAATTTAATTGTTTCAAGCAGCATTTCGAGAAATTCGCGGCCCATTGTGTCGGTAAGATGCGAGAACTGAATGAAAAATTACCTTTCGGAACTTAAAGCGTAGGACTAGTTGAAAATTTGAACCCCGAAGTATTTTGGAAATTTTTAAGAAAGCATTGATTTAGCCCGTAATTTTAATATTAAGAACAGAAGCATTTTTGACAATTTTTCGAAAAAAATAAACTTTACGGGTAATTTTTGATCGAAATTTAATTGTTTCAAGCAGCATTTCGAGAAATTCGCGGCCCATTGTGTCGGTAAGATGCGAGAAATGAATGAAAAATTACCTTTCGGAACTTAAAGCGTAGGATTAGTTGAAAATTTGAACCCCGAAGTATTTTGGAAATTTTTAAGAAAGCATTGATTTAGCCCGTAATTTTAATATTAAGAGCAGAAGCATTTTTGACAATTTTTCGAAAAAATAAATCGCCTAATTCAGTAAATCGCCTAGTCAGGCATTTGTACTCTGCCTCGAAATAGGTATGAAAATTCACTGAAAAAGCTCTCGAAAAATGAACCAGACTATAGTAGTTACTGGGTCAAGCAAACACTGCTGAACAATTGAACCCGACTATTGAACCACTGAACTACTGAATTGATGCAAGTCAGCATGGGAATCCTATGGAGGGGGAATAAGGAAGTGAGGCCCATAAATTTTCCAAATAGTGCCGGTTTTGGCTGAAGAACTGATGGGTACACGTCAAAAGCACTGGTTTTTGACGTTTCAGACAATGTTCGTTTTTTCTGGAACATAAAACCTAAAAAATTTGGAAAAATCTTGGAAAATTGAGTAAATTGAAGAAAATACGGTCAAAACATACCAGTGTGGGGTGAAGCGCCGAAATCAATCTGATATTTTTGAGCCGAAAATAGGCTAGGAACGCTTAAAAAGGCACACGTATTACAACTTTTACAAAACAATCGTTAATGCTGGGGCTCGCAGCCATTTCGCAGCGGGTCAGTTGCCATTTTGGAGGGTCGACTTCCCGCCCCCTTCCAAGAACCCGTCTAGTGCTAGCGACCCCAGGCTATTTAGGATCTGGATTTATCTGGATCTGGATTAGTGTTGTAAAAGACAAGGATATCTCGCAAGATGAAAGATAAAGATGAAATTCAAATTTTAAAATCTAGAAGATAAAGATAAAGATAAAAAATTAAGAAAGATTAAGATAATGATAATTTGCAAGATAAAGGAACCAAAAAGATAAAGATAAAATATGGTCGACTGGACCTAGGAGAATGATGTATGCGAAGTGCAATAAACGAGAGTATTTATGTGATGCAAAGCAGTCAACTGATGCCCTAATTTTTACGCCTGTGGTAAAAGAAGTGATAGAGCAGTAAGCCCACATAAGTAAATGAAGATTTTTGGGTTTACCCGAATTTATATAAATATATTAATTTATGATTAAATTTATTATTATAAATTATATAATATATATATAATAAATTTATTATCATCAATATAAAGATAAAGACATCTTTATCTTTATCTTGCTCAAAAGATAAAGATAAAGATATCTTTTACAACACTAATCTGGATCTGCTTAGTCAAGTTATATCTGGTTAATTAGATCAGAAAGTTATTTTTGCGCGATGGTATAATTTCTGTTTTACGATTCAGTGTAGGTAGTTCATCAGTAGTATACCCTGCTTCCCTAGGGCGCAACGTTATAACATAGCCTGTGTTATAGCTTAGGCGGAGAGGCTCAGAATCTGCTCCCTGGCTTTTCTCAGGGAGCAATGCTTTAGCATAGGCTGTGCTATAAGCATAGGGACCTGCCCGGGGAGGGGGCGCGCGCCAGCCCAGCCAGGGGCCCAGGGCCAGTGGGGTAATTTCCGTGGGGGAAATTTCCATGGGGGAAATTTCCATGGGGAAATTTCCATGGGGGAAACTTGAAATAACTATAACTCAAGAACCAGCACGCGGATCAGGCTGAAATTTTCTGAGAATGTTAAGTATATGTTAGGTATGATATATACAAAATTTTGATGGAGCACCTACAATATACCAGCATATAGTTTACACTTTTGCATAACTCAAGAACAAATGACCGGATTTTGGTCAAATTTTCAGGATATGATGTAAATAGGCGAGGCATGCTGCGAAAAGAATTTTAGCGTGCAGCCTACAGTATACCAATTTACTTTACACTTTCTCATATAGCACTGTATCTCAAGAACTATAAGGCGCATTTAACTCAAACTTTCAGGGTACGATATATAAATTGTTGCTGTGCTATGTACAAAATTTTAGCGCGCAGTCTACAGTATACCTGTCAACTTTATACTTTCGCGTATAGCACTCTATTCCAAGAATCACCAGCCGGATATTGTTCAAATTTTCAGAATATGACGTATAAACCTTAGCTGTGCTATGTACACAATTTTAGAGCGCAGCATACAGTATACTAATTTACTTTACACTTTCTCGCATAGCACTATATTCCCAGAACCGCTAGCCGGATTTTGTTCAAATTTTCAGGATATCATATATTAACCTTAGCTCTCCTACGTACAAAAGTTTAGCACACGACCTACTATATGCTGATTTTTTATTTGCATTGTCTTTACAAGGCTTGATTTTTTAGCAGTACCTGTCTAATGATGCCATTAGGGATTATTTTTTGCCTAAAAATGAGCAACTAGTATAGGCAAACATTGCTTCAAATTTAATTATCGTGCTTTTTTGAGCTTATCAAAGTTTATCAGAAAACGCCTGAAAAAGGGCAATCTTTGCCTGCTGTTCAACTTGTGGGAATTTTCAAAACTCTGAGCTAGCGTTTACTTTATAAATCTCCATACAAAAATCATTAGTGACTACGTAACTTCATCCATGTCATCAGTATTGATCTAAAAATTAACAAATTTGGCATATTTTTTCGTAGAGTTTGGAATATTTTTTGTAAACTTTGGAATATTTTTTGTAAAGTTTGGAATATTTTTTGTAAAGTTTGTAATATTTTTGTAAAGTTTGGAATATTTTTTGTAAAATTTGGAATATTTTTTGTAAAGTTTGGAATATTTTTTGTAAAGTTTGGAATATTTTTTGTAAAGTTTGGAATATTTTTTGTAAAATTTGGAATATTTTTGTAAAGTTTGGAATAAATTTTACATGCTTAAGAATAGTACTTTTGTAGAATTTGGAATATTTTTTGTAAAGTTTGGAATATTTCTTGTAAAGTTTGGAATAATTTTTGTAAACTTTGGAATATTTTTTTGTAAAGTTTGGAATATTTCTTGTAAAGTTTGGAATATTTTTTGTAAAATTTGGAATATTTTTTGTAAAGTTTGGAATATTTTTTGTAAAATTTGGAATAAATTTTACATGCTTAAGCATAGTACTTTTGTAGAATTTGGAATATTTTTTGTAAAGTTTGGAATATTTTTTGTAAAGTTCGGAATGTTTTTTGTAAAGTTTGGAATATTTTTTGTAAAGTTTTGAATGTTTTTTGTAAAGTTTGGAATATTTTTTGTAAAGTTCGGAATATTTTTTGTCAAATTTGGGAATTGTTTTGTAAAGTGTCAAATTTTATGTATCTGATCTGCATTTCTCAAGCATCGTTGACTCTATTTTATATACCCGGTGCAACTCATGCTCCTCTTTTGCACCTGTAAGGATTGATTTTCCGCTTGTGAACACTATAAAGGTCACATTGCGAAATTTGTAGACTAATATATGAAACAGTTCTACTTCATACATGCATTTCCTTATCGTCAGTTGATAAAATTTGCAAAGATTAATGCGGACGCCTAAATTTGTTAAACCTGCAAACATATGAGGTTTCACCTTTCAATCATCACTTTTAGTACTATAATGCATTAACACGCCTGGAATAAGGCGATCTATGCCTGCTGTTTAACTAGGGGGGGTGGGAATTCTTAAGCCCTGAGGCTAGGTTTTACTTTGCAAACCTTCACACATAAGCGATTGATGAATACATAACTTCATCTGTGTCATCAGTATTAATCTAAAAATTTCTGAAGTTTTCAAATTTTTTTTGTAAAGTTTCAACAATTTTTGTAAAGTCTGTGATATTTTTTTGTAAATTTAAAATATTTTTTTGTAAAGTTTGGAATATTTTTTGTAAAGGGTGGAATATTTTTTGTTAAGTTTTGGAATATTTTTTTGTAAAGTTTCGAATAAATTTTACTTGCTTAAGCATAAGAATTTTGCCTAGTTTGGAATATTTTTTGTTAAGTTTGGGAAATTTTTTGTAAAATTTGGAAAATTTCCTGCAAAGTTTGGATAATCTTCATTTAATATGGCATTGCTCCAGGATTGCTGACAAATTCTGTTGGCTATACATACAGTAGCATACAGAGAATGCAGAAAAATGACAAAAACTCGACAATGGTCAAAATCCCGAAATGATCTACTTGAATATAGTCATGTTCCTCACAGTATAAAATGCTTGATTAGATTTAAATTTTGGGAAAATTGCATGTATTTTCTACACGTACACAAATGGCTTAGTGTTTGTCTAAAAGCCATGGAACTTCATTGATATTTATGTATGGTTTGCTTCAGCCTGTCATATAATTCTTCAAATACCGTGTGAAACAAACATAGTTCTTTCCACAGAGTAAATGAATCAAATGAGTCACGCAAAATTTAACCATATTTTATAAGAGATTGTAGAGTATATGAATAGACTATGCAAAATTATCATGTTTTTGTGTTTGAAGTAAATATTGACAAATATACCCTAAATTTTAACTGAAAATTATTGAACATTGCATGAAATTTAGGAATTTGGGCAAGTTAATTCACAGAAAACTTCCGCCTCTTTGATCGAGGAAGTCCAAGACTTCAGTACTTTCCAACTATTTTCTACATATTTTTACCCTCCTACAGGAGATTTATATCAAAAAGCTAGGGTACTATGATATTAATAGAGAGGGTACATGGTTGATAACTTTGATATATGCAGCTTATGCTGGATTTCCTAACAGCTTCTGAGGTATAAGCCAATGAAATAATAATATTATAATAATATAATTATATTCAGCCATTGCTTAAGTTTAAGAAAGATAGCTTTTTTGATAGGTTTTTAAGAATTATATGACAGGCTGAAGCAAACCATACATAAATATCAATGAAGTTCCATGGCTTTTAGACAAACACTAAGCCATTTGTGTACGTGCAGAAAATACATGCAATTTTCCCAAAATTTAAATCTAATCAAGCATTTTATACTGTGAGGAACATGACTATATTCAAGTAGATCATTTCGGGATTTTGACCATTGTCGAGTTTTTGTCATTTTTCTGCATTCTCTGTATGCTACTGTATGTATAGCCAACAGAATTTGTCAGCAATCCTGGAGCAATGCCATATTAAATGAAGATTATCCAAACTTTGCAAGAAATTTTCCAAATTTTACAAAAAATTTCCCAAACTTAACAAAAAATATTCCAAACTAGGCAAAATTCCTATGCTTAAGCAAGTAAAATTTATTCGAAACTTTACAAAAAAATATTCCAAAACTTAACAAAAAATATTCCACCCTTTACAAAAAATATTCCAAACTTTACAAAAAATATTTTAAATTTACAAAAAAATATCACAGACTTTACAAAAATTGTTGAAACTTTACAAAAAAATTTGAAAACTTTAGAAATTTTTAGATTAATACTGATGACACAGATGAAGTTATGTATTCATCAATCGCTTATGTGTGAAGGTTTGCAAAGTAAAACCTAGCCTCAGGGCTTAAGAATTCTCACCCCCCTAGTTAAACAGCAGGCATAGATCGCCTTTTCCGGGCGTGTTAATGCATTAAGTGCTAAAAGTGATGATTGAAAGGTGAAACCTCATATGTTTGCAGGTTTAACAAATTTAGGCGTCCGCATTAATCTTTGCAAATTTTATCAACTGACGATAAGGAAATGCATGTATGAAGTAGAACTGTTTCATATATTAGTCTACAAATTTCGCAATGTGACCTTTATAGTGTTCACAAGCGGAAAATCAATCCTTACAGGTGCAAAAGAGGAGCATGAGTTGCACCGGGCATATAAAATAGAGTCAACGATGCTTGAGAAATGCAGATCAGATACATAAAATTTGACACTTTACAAAACAATTCCCAAATTTGACAAAAAATATTCCGAACTTTACAAAAAATATTCCAAACTTTACAAAAAACATTCCAAACTTTACAAAAAATATTCCAAACTTTACAAAAAACATTCCAAACTTTACAAAAAATATTCCAAACTTTACAAAAAATATTCCAAATTCTACAAAAGTACTATGCTTAAGCATGTAAAATTTATTCCAAATTTTACAAAAAATATTCCAAACTTTACAAAAAATATTCCAAATTTTACAAAAAATATTCCAAACTTTACAAGAAATATTCCAAACTTTACAAAAAATATTCCAAAGTTTACAAAAATTATTCCAAACTTTACAAGAAATATTCCAAACTTTACAAAAAATATTCCAAAGTTTACAAAAATTATTCCAAACTTTACAAGAAATATTCCAAACTTTACAAAAAATATTCCAAACTTTGCTGATTTTTAGATCAATACTGATGACATGAATGAAGTAACGTGTTTATTAATGGATTTTGTGTGGAAGTTTATAAAGTAAACGCTAGCTCAGGGTTTAAAAATTCCCACAAGTTGAACAGCAGGCAAAGATCGCCCTTTTTCAGGCGTTTTCTGATAAACTTTGAGGAGCTCAAAATAGCATGATAATCAAATTTGAGCAATGTTTGCCTATATTGGTTGCTCATTTTTGGGCAAAAATAACCCCATATGGCATCATTAGACAGGTACTGCTGAAAAATCGAGCATTGTAAAGACAATGCAAATAAAAAATCAGCATACAGTAGGTTGTGCGCTAAAATTTTGTACATAGCACAGCTGAGGTTTATATGTCATATCCTTAAAATTTGAACTAAATCCGGCTAGCGGTTCTTGTAATATAGTGCTATGCGAGAAAGTGTAAAGTAAATTAGTATACTGTATGCTGCGCTCTAAAATTGTGTACATAGCACAGCTAAGGTTTATACGTCATATTCTGAAAATTTGAACAATATCCGGCTGGTGTTCCTTGGAATATAGTGCTATATGAGAAAGTGTAAAGTAAACTGGTATACTGTAGACTGCGCGCTAAAATTCTGTACATAGCACAACTAAGGTTTGTACATCATATCCTGAAAATTTGAACAAGATCCGGCTGGTGATTCTTGGAATACGAGAAAGTGTAAAGTAAACTGATATACTGTAGACTGCGCGCTAAAATTCTGTACATAGCACAACTAAGGTTTGTACATCATATCCTGAATATTCAAACAAAATCCGCCCATTGGTTCTTGAATTATGCAAAACTGTAAACTAATGCTAGTATACTGTATGCTGCGTGCTAAAATTTTGTACATAGCACAACTATGGTTTGTACATCATATCCTGAAAATTCGAACAAAATCCGGCTAGTGATTCTTGGAATAGAGTGCTATACGAGAAAGTGTAAAGTAAAGTGGTATACTGTAGACTGCGCGCTAAAATTATGTACTTAGCACAACTAAGGTTTATACTGTAGGTATTTTCACAAAACTCTTGTAATAGTTTTCTAATAGGATATTTATTCTACCCTTAAAATTTCAATCCAATCCGCCCTCTATTTCTAAAGTAATAGTAATATATAAGAAAGTGTAAAGTAAATTGGTATACTGTAGGCTGCGCGCTGAAATTCTGTACATAGCACAGCTAATGTCTATACATCAATTCCTGAAAATTTGAACAAAATCCGGCCATTGGTTCCTGAGTTAGGGAAAAGTGTAAACTAATGCTGGTATACTGTAGGTGCTCCATCAAAATTTTTGTAATAGTTTGCTAATAAGGTGTTAATCCTAACCCTTAAATTTCAGCCCAATCCGACCACTGCTTCTTGATTTATAGTTATTTCAAGTTTTCCTCTAGGGAAATTTCCCCATGGAAATTTCCCCCATGGAAATTTCCCCCAGGGAAATTTCCCCTCCCATGGCCCTGGGCTGGCGCGCGCCCCTCCCCGGGCAGGTACCTATGCTTAAGCACAGCCTATGCTACAGCATTGCGCCCTGAGAAAAGCCAGGGCGCAGATTTTTACGTCCTCGCCTATGCTATAACATAGGCGATGTTATAACGTTGCGTCCTAGGGAAGCAGACCTTACTACTGTTCCAGCTGTATGGCTAGTTACATTGGCAAAACTCGCCGACATTTTGGGACTAGAATTGCAGAGCATACTGGCATCTCATTTGCTACAGGAAAGCCAATTCAGGGTGATAGCTTATCTGCTATTCACAAACATATCTCAAATAGCAATCATTTAATTACATCAGATTGCTTCAAGGTTATTAGTCGAGCATCCAACTCTTTTGATCTTTTAATCAAGGAGTCGCTATACATAGTACGTGATCGTCCTATTCTCAACAATAATGTTTCATCATATCCTCTAAATTTGTTTTAATTTACTAAAATCCCACCTTTTTCATTTTCTTATAGTTTAAAATCTTTCATAATTCTCTTCATAATTTAATGGTATGTTTAAACTTTCAGTTTCTCTTGGTTTACAACTCTCGCTTAACAAGCTCATTTTTCAAAAATATTCCTTTATGTTAGAATTTTCTACAGGTACAAATAATAAATATCTATAATCCAACATATATGTATGAATCTTTTGCATGCAAGTAGGCAAATAGATAGTGCAAACCGTGGTACAGTATGGTCACCAGATAGATTTTATTTCTCGTTAGAAATAGAAAATAAAATTATTTGAAACAAAAGCATGCATTTTTTTCGACGTTGACCAATTAGGTCAAGTTCACACTTGTGAAATATGGCTGATAGATAGGTACGTAGAATATGCAGATGATTTTTTTGTGTACAATTAGGGACATATATGGTAGAGACTGTGGTGTAATGCGGGTAAAAATCGTGTCCTTATTCTTGAGTTACAGAGCCAAAAGAAACATTTTTTGAATCACCAATGTGTGACTTTTTGATTTTGACCAATGGAGCTAAGTTTACGTTGTCCACATATGGTCAATAAAAATCAAACATATATGGATGGATTTTTGCATATAATTAGGCAAATAGATAGTGCAAATTGTGGTGTAAATGTGGCCACAAGATGAATTTTATTTTCCGCATTACAGCTCCAAAAGGAAAGTTATTTGTAGCACACATGTATGATTTTCTCGACTTTGACGAATTAAGTTCAATTACCGTTTGTCAGAAATGGTCAACAACCAGTTAAGGTATACGCATAATCGTTTGCAAGCACTCAGGCACATAGATTGTACAAGCTGTGGTATAATGCGGTCGCACAATCTTTCACAGTTCTGGACTTATAGATCGACACGTTAAATTTTTTATAGCACAAATGTATAATTTTTGAAATTTGAACACATGAGTCAATTTCATGTTTGTCAAAAGTGGTCAATAACTATCCATCACATATCCTACATTTTTTACACAGAAATGGATACATACATAGGTGGCACATATTGTGGTGAAATAAATTTCGATTCTGTATGACCACTCTGAACTTATGGCTAAAAAAGTAAAAATTTTGCAAGTGCAAAAAATCATATTTTTGACTTCTATTGACTGCTGTATCCCGTGGGATAATCCGGTAAACAAACTTTTTATACTTTTTGTAAAGCCGTTTTGATCTGTAATTTAGAAAAAATTGCATTGAAGAATGTTAATTATTCTGGTAAATATTAATCAACATATGAAATTCGGCACATATTCCGATTTTTCACACTTTACACCCCTATAAGTCAGCAAAAAAATAATTTTTGTGTAAAACGGTTCTCAGATTCGGAATCAGCGTAAAAAGTTGTGTAATATATGTTAAAATTAAGAAAAATTATTTTTTACGTACGTTAGTTTAAGGTGGTCCTTACAGAAACTGACTCTTAAACATGGAAGAATTCCAGTCATTTCCCCTCTCTGAGCTGACATGCCGAATTACAGTAATTCGTCTTGTTCCGCTTACTGTAGCCCATAAAAAATTTACTAAAAGCTCTCAAATAAATGAAACAGACTGAAGTCAATTGAAATTCTCAAAAGACGACCTAGCTTTTATGAAACATCATATGTTTAAGCTAGATGCCACTAATTAAACTATTCGATTCAAAATTTTGAAAGCAGATTTACAATGCAGTTTGTAAGTTGGCATTTTCTGATTGGTCGACTAGGTTGAAAGTGTGCTCCAACTGGATTATGGTCATGGCCGAAAAATCGATCAAATCAAACGGTGCGTCGTCGCAAGAATGATTCTCGCGAATTCTTGACAACCGAAAGCTGTTTAATCAGAATGTTGTCAAGTTAGAGGACGACGTGTGCAAATTTGCCGCTCGAATTGCCGCTAAGAGCTTCACGTTATGTGTAAGCAAGCATTCAATTTAAAAAGTCGTCGGCAATAAGATATGATACGTAGAGAATGCAGGAAAGTTTTTCGCACTTACAATCTAATCGAAAATTTAAAAAATTTGGCTATTCTACCTAATTTATTTGAACTTTGCTGTTATAGTAGTTAATAGCACAGCTTCGTCATCCGTAACTTCATATTTAAAAATAATTTTAAGTTGGAAATCGAAAGTCAGTCAAGTGTAAACTTAGCGTAGTCATCGCACGTGAGCGTGAGGGGGTTTGGGGTATGCACCTCTAGAAACCAAAATACCCCACTCCCCGGGAACCAAAATACCACCCCCAGAAATCAATTTTTTGAATTTTTTTGTTTTTTCGCAATTTTTTGAAGTAACGGATAGTGCTCGTTGAGAAAGGTTGACAAATTGTGTTTTTTCACCATTCTACAATTTTTAAGGCCATTTTTCGACCTTTGAATAATCTTGCAACCCTAGAATTTAGGTGCTGCCCACGTATGATGGTCATGTTGACGTTGATTTGATGTTTTTTTAATTTATGCTTTTAAGCCGGGTTTAAGTCAAACTTACCATTAGTTTGTGTCATGCTTAATCCGGTTTTAAGTCGGGCTTGACAATACCTAAGGCAGGGTTAGGCGCGGCTTATATTTAAAACCGGGATCACCTTATTTAAACCCGGCTCTAGCTGCATATACGGCTATTGAGGCTGTATTCCCACAATTAACCTATCTAAACTTGTCAATCATCGTTTTTTACAAAACTTCTGATTATAAGTTAAGAAAAACGTCATTGTTAATTCAAAATCGATTCCTAAAACATGCAGGAAATAAGTAGTTCGACGAAAATTTTACAGAAGCAAAAACTATGAAAAATGTAGAAAACTATTACTGCTAAGAGGTGCACAACTGAAAATCATTATAAAGTTGTGGACTGGTAGAGTTAGTTAAAAAAGCCATAACTTTTCGTGTATTTGTAGCTTATTGAAATTCGAATTCATTTATCTGTGGGGTTAATCAGTCCTAATTTCAAGTGAACAGTGAATATAATTGCATTGCGTTTTCCCAGCAAAAACGTAGGATTTATGTATTTGATGTTATGTGTTCAACTTAATCATTTCGCCGTAATCAGAATGTCGCCGAAATCGATGTCATTGATTTACGATAAACGTTATAGCACCATGATGAACGCTTGACTGCTTTTGACCAGTCCCGTTTTATGGTAAAGTGCAAAAATTATTTTGATCACGTGGGGCAATTATTCGCCGAATTACAATCCAATTATCTCGTCCATCTTGAAGAGATTCGACGAACTTACAAGCGAGTTGAAAATCAGTTGGACTACTGGCAATTAATTATCTGGTACTTATGTGCAATTCTTTTGACTGTCCAGTTTAAGAGAAAAAAGTCGAACTGTCGAATGTCAAAAACAAGGAACCAGTTCATTCGGAATATGATATGTTAACGTTGCGAAAAATTGTAAACTGTTTGTCAAACGTTAGGGTACTTAAATTTATCACATATTGTTGCTAATCGTGGGGCTTCTAAATGAACGTGGAGGGTGGTTTGAACGATTGCCCATCCACAAATTGTCTTTCTGTGGTTAAAATTACCTTGGAAACTGATGCAAATGCTAAAAAAGAGTTATAAAACGTTCATCCTCGTTTTCTGATCAACTTCAAGCACTTTAAGAGAAAATTTTTAATTTATTTATTCATTTTTTAGCCTTCACTAAATCTCAATTTCCCCATAAAATGTTCCATTTCATATTTTGCGGGTCTAGACGCTGAACCTTCCCTCAGATTCATGGCGGGTCCTGAAATCCGTCTCATGTATATTTCGTTTGTACCCTTTGAAAATTAAAATACGCTAATAGATGAATTTTTTAAATTTTTTGCGAATTTTTACCGCTAGATTCCGCGCAAGAATTAGAGAGCCGGCCGACGTTTTATTTTGTATTATTCTTTAACCGAACTTATTAAGTGACTATATAACCGTATGTGTGATGGGCACTGGTTCTCCCCGTCCAACCTTCCAAATGAAAGGTGGTTGTCTTGGTTTAAAAGTGATGATTCGATTACCGCTTGAAAAATGGCTTTCCTGTTTCGAAAAATGGTCATTCACTTGAGCAAGTCTTTGTCTTGATCTAGAAAGTGGTTGTCCTATCTTCAAAAATAGGTTTGCCCAGTCCAGAAATGTGGTATTCCAGTTTAAAAGTCGTTGTCAATGCCAATAAGTAGGATTTTTAGGCTTTGTTGTCCAAACGACCCATTCTCCTGTCCAACATTTGGTTCTCCCGGAAAATTGGGTGTCAAAAAGATATTGTAAAAAAACAAAAAAGAAGAAAACTGGGTATCGCAACCCAGATTTGTTTGTAACTATCAGGCACGTAGCTGTGGGGGGACTGGGGGGTCCGGACCATACGTGGGCAGCAAAGAAAATTCTGGGGGGGGGGTGCAAGATTTTTTTGAAGGTCGAAAAATGGCCTTAAAAATAGTGGTATGGCGATAAAAACACCATTTTTCGACGTTTCTCATCAAGCACTATCCATTGGCATCAAAAAATTGCGAAAAAAAACGAAAAATTTTCAAAAATTGATTTCTGGGGGGTATTTTGATTTCTGGGAGGGGGGGGTATTTTGGTTTCTGGGGGGGTGCATACCCCCGGCCCCCCACGCCCAGGTATTGTCCGGACCACACCTGGGCGTGGGGTGGGGTTTGGGGGGTATGCACCCCCAGAAACCAAAACCCCTTCAGAAATCAAAATACCCCCCAGAATGCAATTTTTGAAAATTGTTTTCGTTTTCGCAATTTTTTGATGTCAATGGATAGTGCTTGATGAGAAACGTCGAAAAATGGTGTTTCTGCCATACCACAATTTTAAGGCCATTTTTGACCTTCAAAAAATCTTGCACTCACCCTAGAATTTTCTTGCTGCCATATCGGTCCACCTCCAAAATTCGAAAAAAAAACGGAAGAATAAAACTTTTTATACGTTATTTTGTGCTATTTTTGGATTAGAACCCCGAAAAATTGGTGTTCGTCCCCGCAAAAATAAGAGGGCCAGCTACGTGCCTGGTAACCATACGTGGGCAGCAAGAAAATTCTGGAAATTTTTTTTTGAAGGTCGAAATATGGCCTTAAAAATGGTGGTATGGCGATAAAAACACCATTTTTCGACGTTTCTCATCAAGCACTATCCATTGGCATCAAAAAATTGCGAAAAACCGAAAAAAATTTTCAAAAAATTGAATTCTGGGGGGTATTTTGATTTCTGGGGGGGTATTTTGGTTTCTGGGGGGGTGCATACCCCCTAAACACCCACGCCCAGGTGTGCTGGTAACTATGACAATGCATCGCAGTTTTCCGGAGCCGTAGGGAGTCGAGTTTGTTAAACAGGAACGTTTACTTTCCAATTATTGACAATTTCATTGTAAAAAAAGTACAAAAAACCGGATGAAGCTTTTTCTTAATTTTGCTAATAAAAAACCCCGTTTTTTCGAATCCTTTGATTTATTCGGTCGTCTAACAATTTGGGATTAAAATTTCGCTCAGTTTCAGAGGTGGAAGTTTTCAAAATTTTCGAACGTCTTTCTTACTGAAAGTTTTGACGTGGCGTTTTTTGGTGGACGAAGTGTCGTGTCAGCAACAATTATAAAAAAAGTTTGGACGCGTGGGCGTAGAAGACTTTGACGACGTTGCAGCGGCCGGATATGAGGCCGAATCCCAATGCTCTGTGTTTTGTTTTACGAACGCCGACAGTCGCTGTATTACGCGCTGGAATCTTATGAACATTCCATAGACAATTTAGCAGTCGCAAAAATCAAAAATGCAGAAGTTCTTGGATTTGGAACGAATCGGGGCTACAGTTGGCTAAAGGCCGAAATCCAGCGACGGAAGCTACCCAGGATAATTAATGTTCGACGTAATACGCTAAGGCGAGGCTTTTAATTTAACACATTTAAACTCCGCTCTTTTTCTTTCGCAGTTCTAAATTTTCCAATGTTTTATACTTTGCTAGGTGCGCTTTACTTCATCATCAATGCATGCGTGGGTTCGGGACTGTTCGTAAGTGATCGGCAGCCTAATTCTGTGAGGTTCGATAGGGTGGAGGAGGTTTGCTATTATATTTTGATGGTTTGGAGGTTTGTGGAGGTTAGTGCTTTGAGGTTTGCTGAAGAGGTTTGGAGGTTTGCCGAATTTTCGTGATTTCGACCATAGATGCATAGCATCCACACGATCTGGAAGGGGTCAGCCGATCGGAGAGGTCGTAACTTGAGCTTCTTTGGCCTAAATTGACCTCGGAAACTGCTTCAACTGCTAAAACAGCGTTGAGCATAAGTTATTCCACAGTTTCTACCCTATTTCAAGCACTTATGAAGAAAATATCGCTCCTCTCCCATTTTGGTCTTCATTTTGCTTATTTTTCCGTAAAATCTCTCATTTTTCCATTCTGGTGGTACATACGTGCATGTCTGGTACAGACGTTCACGCTCTAGATTTGTGGGTGTACCTGGATCCTAAGAATTTGAAAGACACAGAAATAGATGCTTTCAAAAATGTTTTCGTTTTTTGCGATTTCTCGATGTCATGGATTGTAATTGATGAGAAGCGTCGAAAAATAGAGTTTTTGAACACAAATATCGAACCGATAGGAATCCTTGGACACCCATGCACCTAAGACTATGCGCTTAGAGATGGTAAAAAATTGGAAAATATTAGACGAAGAAGAATTAAAGTTCCGACTCGAACCGGTTTATTGTAAGGCCCATTTCTCCCGAAAAGAAGGGTTCCAAAAATCATTGTACTTTCTGCACGTAGTATAATTTAACGGTTTCGCGAGTTTATGAAAAAGAAAGATATGTGGCATCTAAATTTGAAAGTGTTCGTTTTGCTAAAAGATTCTTGAAAATAGGATGCAGGTTATTGTTTCATGACAGTAGAGGATCTATGATTTTCGTAAGAGGTTGGTACTACAACCTTTCCAAAACTGTCAAAAATCGGTCTAAAAATCCAATGAGCGATTTATTTTAAGGTTATGCGATTAGGGTTGACGCATAAATTATCGATTATAATCAAAAAACGTCAGATTTGTTCTGCATTTCATCTGTTTCTGATGTTGACCTTTTCCAGACAAAGTTGGTGTGTCGTGAAGTTGTTCGTAGACCCGCAGCTTGAGCAGATTGGAAAGTCAGCCAGAGAGTATTTTCGACCTAAAATGTCTGCCAAAATTTAGCATAAATGCTAACCGGCTAAAAACCTATCTGCACTATATTGAACTTGAGTCACATTTGTAGAAATTGTCGATTTTTATTTTCGTTTAGCCTTTATTTTTGTCGAATTTTCTACAGAAAATATCATTTTTCTTTCTGGGCTTCTAAAAAAGAGTTCACACCCCATTTGTATGTCTGTCCATGATCGGACATGCCTTAAGAGATTTAGAGGGTTGAGAAATTCAGACGCCGAAAATCCGTAGCTGCCTGATCCATTATAAGGCATAACTAAGGTTATGGGGGAGGGGTTGTGAGAGTTTTCTCCCCCACAATATTTTTCGCCCCTTAGAAATTTTTTAACCAATCCCCACCTATATTCGCAATTTTTAAAATTTTCGAAAAATTTCTGAAAATTCGCAGAAAAGATGATTTTTCCAGCGTTTCTAGCCATCCATTAGCGCAAAAGTGTCAAATTTTCTGCGCTTCGCGCCATATACTCATTTTTGATCATGTTCTGTTCAATTTGTTTGATTTTTTGTATTTTTGTTCGAAATTTTTTCATGTTTTGATGATCTAGAAAGATTGAGCATCGTCAGAAACGCCGAAAAACGATTTTTTGACGCGTATTAACGATCTTCAGGCTCAAAAAGCACTTTAAATTTTCAACTTCCCCCCCAAATTCCCACACTGTGCATGTCTGTCAACAATGTATTGGAAATTCAATTTTTGGGTAAGATCCTTCAAGTAAATTATGCTGTGATTATATTGAAATATTTCTCGCGCTCTTAAAGAATTTTAGACACGGAATTTTCAGGCTATTTCAGAACGATACATCTTATAGCTCATTCTCAAAGCCAGGTTCATTTCCATACCGGTTTGCTATATTTGCGAAGCCTGTACAATGTAGATGTCTGTAACGGTTTTGAAAATTTCTGGCGTCCGAAAATTGTCTTCTTACTAAACGACAAAAAATGTTTTATAGTCACTTTTAAAAATTTGAATATTTCATATTTTCTTGAAGTTTTTATTTACATATACGTGCTTAGGTATCACATTAATAAATACGCAACAATGAAGCAGATAATAAGATAAAAATCAAACTTAAGGGTAATAATCTATTTTCAGTCAAGTCGTATCGGCATGGGAACATCGCAACCCAACCTTGGGACTGTTTGAGATAGAAGGCCAATCCTTTTTGCGCCGCTTTGCCCAATACGAAGATGAATATTTAACTCGGAAGATTGCTGCAATAAAGTCGCAAAAAACAGGGTCTGAATATCGAGGCATCCACATGTGAGCCATTTTTCATGAATTTTTTGTCTCAAATTTCACTGACTTTTAATTAAATTCATTCTCCAATTTAGAGATTGCTGATTTTAATGCTGTTGTATTTACTTTACGTGAATAGAGGATAAAAGCCTATAATAAAATCTAACGTGTTATAGGAAATGTATATACTTCTTGTGTACTTCAAGTGCAAAATATAGGTAATCGTAGCAGACCTATCAATTCCAATTAATTGAATAGCCCTAAAATTTTTGTAATTTTAAATCTGAATATCAAAGCAGGTAGAAAAATCATCAACTTCAAGGCATTCCCGTGTCCTTTCTGGCTTCACAATGAAAATTTTTTAATCGTCTCGTCTTATCAACCTATCGCAGAATAACCCGATGGAAATTCGAGGATGGAAAGGGTTTATTAAAGAGAAGATAGAAATTGTGTTTCCTAAATTTTTGCGAAACATTAAAGGAACTCCTGATTTTTAATTATTGATCTTTTACGACTCCGTTTCGGTCTTTTGATAAGTTCACTGCACAGATGTGCAATCGGGTAATTGGGGGTCCAGAACTCTCTCCCAATTGGAAATACGTTAAATTTTCCTCGAACCAGGATGCAAAATGATGACAAAAAATTGATTAAACTTGAAATTAATCTTCAAAACGCTACTTTAGCATTTACATTGGATTTTGAGACCATTCTGGCACCAGAAAACCCACTAATCGATCTCACAGAGCTACCGTGCGCATCTATTTAAGTGATGTCCAGTGTCTGCATCCTCAAATCAAAACCTTATAAGCATGTTTTGTATTCTATTCAGTAGTTGCTTAGAATGAAGGAAATTAAAACCTACGCCTTCGCCAAAAATTTACCGTGCGATTTTCATTTAAATCTAATCTGAATTTAGCTATAAACTTCCTCATGCGACCCACCTTACAAATTTACCAGGCTTTAGTGATAGTGATAAAGGGGTGGGTGCAAGCCCTTCACGCAGGCTAAGAAGCCCGTTGTGTACCCCACAGAAACTTTTGAGAGCTAGTCGCAAAAACGCTTTGAGGCTTTAATAAACCCCAAAAGTTGAGCAACAGGCTCCTGTAAAACGGCCGAGGGTTCAATATGTGGAGCATGGAAGAACCTAGCTCTCAACTTATCAAATCCAGGGCAGTGACAAAGGAAGTGGATCCTCTTCTGTGAGCAGACATTCTGCGCATTTGGGGTTGTCAGAAACCCCAATAGTACATAGGTGTCTGTTGAGGGGACAGTGTCCAGTTAAGAGACCAGTTACTGTCTTAAGCAGCTTGCGACCTAAGCTGATCAAGGAGCTGGCTATTATCTTGCATGGCCTCTCCATAAAGGATCTGGCCTGACGGCAAGTCTTTTGCTCACTCCAATATTGAACATGTTGTTTCCTGACCCAGCTGTTGATGTCAGCCTTAGCAACAGCTCTGGAGACAGGAACTACCGGTTCTGGGCCAACATGTTTACGTGCTGATCCTATTTTTGCAGCATGATCCGCAAATTAATTGCCCTCAATGCCGCAGTGACCTGGGACCCATAATAATTTGACATTTTTGTCCTGCGAGAGTTCTTGCAAGGCAAGAACACACTTGAGACCTAACTTTGAAGACACTTTTGGAGATAAGAGTGACTTCAGAGCAGATTGACTGTCAGAGTAAATAAAGATGTTCTCATTTCTGAGGGCCATCATTTCTCTGCTACGGCAGCATTGTAAAATAGCGAGTATTTCTGCCTGAAAGACATTACACATACCGCCTAAGGTAAAATACCGCAGCTGTTTTAACTTCTGGAAATAGATGCCCGCGCCTGAGGTATTCACAAAGCATGATCCATCATTGTAGCAGGCAATTCCAGGAGGCGAGAGAATATTCACTCTAGATTTTCCCAGTCATCCCTAGTGGGAAACTGCATGGTATAAAGTCTACCAAAAATAAATTTTGGTACAATAAAGTCACTTCGCGTTTTGAGTACTGGCCTATTGGCCTTAGCCCAAACAGCATTGTGACCTACAACCTTGCCTTTTGCATTCCAACTGCCAGCTATGTTTAGTCCATATGCAGCTGCCCTTGCACAACCCTCCACAAAGATATGCAGCGGAGGCAGGTCCAGCAAGACTTCCATGGCTGCAGTCGGTGTGGTGCACATGGCACTACAAATGCTGAGGCAAGCCATTCTATGTAGATGACTAAGCTGACATTTCACAGTAGACAAGTGTGCACGAGGTCACCAGATTAGTGAAGCATAGGTGATCATGGGTCTAATCACAGACACGAAAAGCCATCACATGACCTGTGGTGATAGACCCCAGGATTTTCCTACAGCTCTACGACATTGCCAGAATGCTTTAACAGCCTTCTGACATTTGACCTTTACATGATTGTGCCAGTTTAACTTTTGGTCCAAAATAAGTCCCAAAAATTTGACCTGGTTTGCACATTGTAGTGGCATACCATAGAAAATTGGTGGTTTAAACCCATCAAGTTTCCGTTTATGAGTGAATAGCACCATTTCGGTTTTCTGTGGGTTCACAGATAGACCATTATGGTGACACCACTGCTCCACCTTGGCTAAACCACTTTCCATTAGTGAGGAAATGGTGTCAAGGAACCTTCCAGTAACAGGGATTGCCAAATCATCAGCATATCCTTGACTGTAGAGGCCAGACTTTTGCAAATTCTGCAAAAGTTCGTCCACCACAAGGCACCACAGCAGAAGGAGATAGTACACCTCCTTGCGGACAGCCTTTTGCAGTAGTAAAGATCATGCTGTCTCCACAAGAGTCAGTCATGATATGGCGAAATCTTAGCATAGCATCAATCCATTTAACAATGGTCTGATGTACGCCATGATTAAATGCTGCTTTGCAGATAGCATTGAAGGTTGTATCGTCAAATGCCCCTTCAATGTCCAGAAAAACGCTCCAGTGTGAATTATTTGTTGTCTAATGCCCATTCAATCCTAGAAACTAGTTCATGAAGGGCCGTATCAACAGACTTTCCACACTGATACGCATGTTGTGTAACATGTAAAGGATGTTCCAGCAAGGGACCATCTCTTATAAGGCGATCGATTAATCTTTCCATACACTTCAGTAAGAAGGAGGACAGACTAATTGGTCTGAAGGATTTTGCCAGGTCATAGGAACTACGCCCTGGTTTAGGAATAAAAATGACCTTTACTTGTCGCCAGGCTATTGGAACACAACCGAGTGCTAGGCATCTTCGATAAATATTCACTAGGGGTCTCACCAGCATGTCCAGTCCTTCCTGCAAAAGAGCTGGAAAAATGCCATCAACACCTGGAGTCTTGTAGGGTTTGAAAGACTTTACAGCCCAGCGAACCTTATCAGGTGTTATCACCCTGCAGGCGAGAACTTGGTCACCAAAGCCAGAAAAACTGGTTGGGCCCGATGTGTCTGGATATGCCTCATTTCCAACTGCAAAGCTGCCAGGAAAATAAGTGTCAAGAGGGTGAAGCAGGGTTTCCCTTTGGTTGAGTGTTATACTGACCCGAAGGTAGTTTTGATGAGCCAACTTCACCTACTTGTGGTTTACATAAAATGCGGCAAAGCCTAGCAGCATCAGACATTTTATGAATGTTGGAGCAGTAGTCCTGCCAGCACAAATGCTTTCTAAGGCGTATAAGATGCTTATACTCCTGTCGAACCTTGCAATAATCAGCCCAATCGGAAACTGATTGAGATAATTTTGCTTGATTCCAAGCTCTCCTACTTTTCTTACGGAGGTCTTAGAGCTCCCTATTCCACCAGGGAATAGGTTTGCTCTTTCCCTCTGTAAACTGCAGGACTTCTCATAAGAGGATGTAAGAGCTTGCTGTACAAAGTCAACAGCACCCTCTATGTCCTCTTATGTTGAGCAACTAGGAGCCCAAGAACCCAAGCGACTACTAAGGTGCTGCTTAAAAGAGCCCAATTAGTGGACCTTGGATTCCTGTACAACCTAGAAGAAAAGGAATCAGCATGTAAAGAGAAGCGTATCTGTCTATGGTCAGATAGAGACTCCTCATGTGAGACATGCCAATTTCTTATATTATTAGCGAGGTCGAGAGAATATAAGGTTAGATCAATAACCTCCTCTCTCTTAGCCACAACAAATGTAGGTTCACTTCCCTATTTTAATAAAATTAAATTGGTGGAGGCTAAATATTCAGCAAGTGCAGTCCCACGTTTATTGGTATCGCTGCTGCCCCACAAGGTGTGGTGAGCATTGGCGTCACACCCAATAATTAGTGGTATCTGCTTTTTACTGCAGTAGTCAACCAGAAGAGAAAAGCTCTACCTGGAGGTAAATGAGGAGAGTCAAAAGGCAGGTATGCTGATGTAACAATAATGTTACGCCAGTGCCCTGCACTTTTATAACTTAACTCAACATACACCTTGTCATGCTTGTTAAATTGTTGAAGGAGCACTGGGTTAAGTTTCCGTGAGGCAAGCACGCAAGTCCTTGGTCCTTGTACCGCAGTCCCTACTAACACAATATAATTTATCATTTAATCCATATACCTTCTTCTTATAGATCCAAGGCTCCTGGATCAACGCTAGTTTTGTCTGCAGTCTCGCTAGGCAGTGACTAAGTACACCAGTCGCACCTTGGCTGTGCTGCAAGTTAATCTGGAATAATTCCAGTACTGATTGGGATGGGAGAGTACTGGTACCAACCATCCTTATCTATGTACAAAAGCTTAGGAGTTGGGTGTGCAACAGCAATTGCTTGCTGTGCTCCCTCACTACCTAATTGCCCTAGATTTGGAGGGTGCTGGGTCCTCCTGAGCAGTATTCTGCCCGGTGCCCCTGCTCGAATCAGAACCTGTAACTTTGGGCAGGCCCTGGAGGGCTCTGGCAGCATGAGCCTGCTTACGAAGTTTTTGCTTCTGGGCCCCGCTAAGTTGCTTGCGCAAATTTATGTAGCCCAGTTTCTCCGAAAGGTTCTCCAAGGGAGTCCCTTTTGCAAGTGTTCCAGTAGCATTGCCCTCAACTGCCACCTGGTTCCCTACAGCAACTGAGGAACCACAAGTAGCTCGGCAACCAGTGATGCCCTGTGACAACACACCACTAGTTGGGCTGCAAGTAGCATGACTGCCAACATTGCCTTGCAACAACACAGTGCTGGCTGGGTCTCCGGAGATTTTAGAACCCTCGTCTGCCGGATACTGTGGGCCGGTCTCTGATAACTCCATGGTCATAGAACGGTGAGCTAATTCATGGCTAACAAACTCAGCAAGTTGGCAGTTAGGGTCCCAGCAGGGCCCCTAGTGATCCCTAAATGGGCTCACCCTGCCAACTTCTAATGGCCACCGACCGCCAGACATGCCCAGTAGCCACTCAAGCCCTGGGGAGCAGCTCTTGGTCTGGCCTTTCAGTTAGCTTCATTGGGGCACGCTAACCCCTCCACTGCGTTAAAGTGGCTGCTCATTGGAGGGGTTACCAGGCTTTACAACTTCTTCCGATTTGAATCACAAGGGAGACGGCCAAGCACATTCATGTTAGGGCTAAAAATTGGGCGAGTTCCGGCCATTTTGGGGAGGGGGAACTGACTTATGATTTTTGACCAAAAAACATAAAAATGGTCGAAAACTTTAATTTTTTTTCAGAAATTTGAGGTCGAAAATTCTCTGGCAGGGGGACGGCCGACTTTGGGTGGAGGGGGCCCCTCCATCCTCTCTGCTACACGTATGGCTAAGTTAATGAAGCTGTGAATTTTTAGAGATGCTGGACGATAAAATGTCCTGAATTTCGGAAGTAGCAAGGCTTTCGATTATCCGATTTAAAGTCACTGGACCATACGCCAGTAATTTTTAACACTTATGCATTCTGTAGCACAAGTTTTCAGAGGAATTATGGCCTAACGGTGCAAGAAAGGGCCCGCAATAATCGTAAAATGAAAGTTGATCGCTGAGAGTCTTTGGCCATTTCTCGGAACTTTTTCCTGTTTTAGCTTCTCAGTTTCCGATCGGCTTATGATTTCACGTTACTTTTACAGTAACTAAGTCATCACGTGAACTGCATAATGTTTTTGTAGTTCAACCAACAGCATAGACAAATGCTAAAGATGAGTCATAAGATTTTTAAGCAGTTTGTTATCTTAATTAAGTTTCATTGCCCATTCAAGGGCTCCAAATAATGGTGCGGTGGATAGTCAACCGCTTTTGATTATGGTGAGGGTAAGCGATGTTCGTTGTTTGGCTGAAAGTGCCAAACAGCACCTAAACATGATCGGAAACGTAAGTTTTTACGAATAATGGGGAGGGGTTTGTAAAAAACTTACGACTTTTGTTAGTTTGAGTGGATTATCTCACATTCATCCTCCCACATGCACGCTTATAAATGCAATGGGCATGGGCGGATTTTATTCTTTCTTTAACCTGCAATTATTTTTACCAAAATTTAACATTCAAGGGTAAATACGTCGGCAACGAAAAAATAGAACAAATTTATTTGAGAAGTGATTTTGTGACTCAATGCTAGTCGCACACATTTGAAAATTTTCCTTAGCTTCTACCTTTCCTGTGAGTTGTAGAAGCGCAATAATTATGTACAAAGTTTTACATTTTACAAGAAATGCTACTATAATGTACAAAATAAGAACTTTGAGTAAAGAAAACACTAATTTGTACAATGGCAGAATTAGCGTAAGACTATTTAAATAAGTAAATAAATATGCAACGCAGAACACATATAATATGTCAAATAATTTAAATAATGCTTTTGGGTTTTCAACATTTTCAAAAATTTTTAAGATGGAGTTTTTGCTTTTTGTAGTTTTTACCCAAATTTAGAATTTTGTGATTTTTAATGTTTTTTTTTATTTTTTATTTTATTTGCCATTTTCTATTAGTTTTGAGTTTGATTGTTTACATTCAATGCCTACGGGCGCTAATGCGGCTGTCAATCCAGGCGGATAGACGTCTTTGACGTTCAACATTGTCAGAAATATTGCATATTTCGGCCAGCATAGGGTCGATGCTGTCATCCGTACTGGTCGCATCAATATCAGGGCTGGCCGGCGTATCGACCAATGGCGGACTAGACCGTGAATTCGAAAACTCCGCTTTAATTCTCAGTCGTGGGCCGACGTAAAAATGGATTCGTCGAGGGATCGACGTCTTTTTCGATTCGATCCACGTCTTCATTTGGCAGAAAGACGTCGTCATCGCTATTGTTATCGCTATCAGGCGTTCGCGTCACTTTAGTGACGTATCGGCGTATGCACGGGGACGATCTGAGTATTAGCAACAGGTTCTATTTTTAGTTTTATGAATCTGTTTTGATAATCGAAAGTAATTGTTCTGGCGGGATCTATTTGATCCGAAAATTGGGAAAAATATTGTTTTTCGTGAAAGAATGTCTTGGCCTTCTTAGAGGTTTTAAATGAATATTTTGATGCAAGAAAATTAACCGTTATGTTTGTTTGTGGTACTGGAAAACGAGTTTCACGGAAACAAGACATTACAAAATATAGAAAATTTTATAAAACGCGATGTAAAGATATTTTATAAAGCTAGTCTTTTAGCATAATATTAAAGAGTGAACTTTTATTCAGGCTGTGTTAATTCTTTGTTCTTTACACTGCGCCGTTTTCTTGTATTATCGAATGGGTCTCTGTTGAACGCTATAATGGCCTGTAATTCTTTGTTGATGATTAAGGCCTCAATTTGTCGGGTGGATTGTCAAGATTTATGGAGCTTTATTTTTTTGTTATCAACTCGTAAAATATTTGCCGACTTCCGGACTTTAAGTGTTAAGGTTAAAGGATTTAAATTTTTAAACTTTTTTTCTGTTTTTTCGTTTTGATTTCACATATGATAGCACAATAGTTTTGAAGGATTTCTATTTTTAAGTTTTTATAAATAAACTCATTTAAGATCTTTTGTTTTCAGCAACCATGCGTGGGCATCAGCAACCATGCGTGGGCATAGCGCATGCGTGGGCGCACAAAATTCTGGGGGGTCAAAGTAGTGTAAATGGACAAAAGTAGCTCTAAAAATGGCTAAAAATAGCATTCTGGAGGGGTCTGTGGGGAGTATTTCAAATTCTTGGGGGTCAGGACCAGACATGCACGTGGACGGGTTTGGGGGGTCCAGACCGACCCCCCCAGAATAGGAAAATGGAAAATTTTGCCGGGAAAATAAGGCAAAATGAAGGCTAAAAACGGGTGAAAGTTGAACATTTTCTTCAAAAGTGCTCCAAATTGACCAGAAACTGTGTAATAACGTACTTTTAGCGCTATTTTAGCGTTTATGCCAATTTTTCGGGTGATTTTAGCCAAAAAAAGCTCGGTTTTTGACCCCCGCCCCCCAGACCGGCTGATCCCCCCAGATCGGCCATGCTGTGCATCTATGGTTAGGACCCCCAAAGCAACCCCCTCACGCCCATGTGTGGCTGCAACCAGATAATCATATGTGGACGTATATACAAGAGAAGCAGGGATTACCATATTTATATGTGAAGCGGAAAGTTTTACCAGATGGGATTTCGACAGTTCCATAAGACATTTAGACAAAGTTCAACTAAAAACGGATTCTCCAGCTAAGAAAAGTATCATTTTTGATACATTTCAGTCAAAAATCACCTTAAAATTCAAAAACAATGAAAATTCCTGCTATATCTGTAAGACCCTGGGCATTTGAATGGTGTGACAGCTACACATAGGGGTGGGGAGGGGGCCCCTAGAATCTAGCGAACCTGCACTATTTTTTGGCTATTCTGCCTCATTGAAGCCCCCCCTCGCTGCCTATATGTTATCACCGCCTGATTGTAGAAATTTGTCGTGAAGTGCAAAAATTTAGCTGTATTGCTGCAAAATTTTTTGTAAAATCTTTTGAAAAGTTTGTAAAGTTTCAGGGAAATCTTGTAAAGTTTCAAAATTTTTTGTAAAGTTTCGAAATAATTTTGTAAAATTTCGAGCAACTTTGACATGCTGTAGGATAGAAGTTTTGTAAAGTTTCAAAATTTGGTTGTTAGGCTTCAAAATTTTTTGTAAAATCTTGTGAAAAGCTTGTAAAGTTTCAGAAAAGTCTTGTAAAGTTTTAGAGTAGGCTTGTAAAGTTTCGAATTTATTTTGTAAAGTTTGGAAATTATTTTGTAAAATTTGAAAATGTCTGCAGAGTTTCGAAATTATTTTGTAAAGTTTGGAATCTTTTTTACGTGCTTAAGCATAGGAATCCTGTAAAGTTTGGAAAATATTTTGTAAATTTTGAAAATTATTTTGTAAAGTTTGGAAATTATTTTGTAAAATCTTGTGAAAAGTCTTCTAAGTTTCAAAATTTTCTTGCACTTTAGGTTATAAATATTAATAATTATTTGAGTTTATAAAGCATGGAGATCATAAAGCAGTATTGGACGAAGGCAGGCAGGCCTGCCTCTTTTTTCAGGTATCAACAAATTGCAGAAGGTTCTTAAAAATAGGGAAGAAATATCGGCTGATACGGTGAGAAAATTCTTGAAAATTCAGTTCACTTATCACAGCTACATAAACCAGTTTTGAAAGGTTTTTCAAGACGCTCTATAATTGTTTCTGGGCCAAATATCATGTGGGATGTTGATCTTTTAGATTTAAAGGAATTTAAAGGTAAAACTATAGAAATCGTTACATCTTAATGGCGGTTGATGTCTTTTCACAAAAGGCATATGGTGAGGCAATAACTAATAAGAGTGCTGATGCAACTGCTAGAGTGTTTGAAAAGATATTAAATGAGGCAAAAACCACAATCCACCAAGACCGATCATGGCAATGAATTCAAAAGGTGCCTTCAATAAATTATTAAATGCTCATTCTGTCACGCATATATTGACAAGCAACCCAAAAATTAAAAGCTAATTTTGTTGAACGGTTTCATAGGACATTTCGTGAAAAGCTTATGCGGTATATGACTTATTATTCTGATGAAAACTGGACTAGAGTATATAAAAGTATTCTCAATAGTTATAATAATACTTCTCATTTAAGTTTAAACAACCTGGCCCCTAATGATGTAGATTCAGAGAACACTGGTAAATTATTAGAATTTATGTTGAAAAGACAGAAAAATATAAAAATGAACGAATATTTAATGTTGGAGAAATTGTTAGAATAACTTCTTTGAAAGGAAATTTCGCAAAAGCTAGTAAGCATACATTCACAGATGAATTGTTCAAAATCAATTGCATATCTCAATGTACACCAAAAACATATAAGCTGGAAGATATGTTAGGCGAACCCATAACTGGTGCTTTTTATGCAAAAGAACTACAATTGGCCGAGCCAGAAGCTGAAAAGCACAAGAGAGTCAAAAAAGCTATAAAATATCAATAAATCACAGTATAAAGTAAGATTTAAAAATTGGCCAGCAAAATTTGATAGGATTTTATCAAGAAATGAATTGAGATTTTACGAACAGCCTAAATAAAAATGGCTTAAATAAGGCTGAAACGAAAATCGGCTTTTCTTCATTTATTAAGCACCGCGAGACAGCCACAAAGAGATGCACTGATAAATACGGCAACTAAGGACCAAATATTATGGATATGCGATTGCGCAAACAATTTTTTGAATGGCAATTTTCCATTCTCTGACAAAGAGGTAGACAAAGCTTAGGCGATATCAGAATCAAATAAGATGCTTAGCTAACAACAAAAAGGCAGCAACTAAAGAAAAAAGAAAACACGTTATCATACAGAATGGTGGATTCTCATCTATTTTACTATAGTCTGTTTCATTTATCCGAGAGCTTTTTCAGTAAATGCTTTCGGAGGTTACAGTAACCCCCTTATTTCTTATTTACTGTAAATCGCTAGATCTTACTTTAGCTACGTAGCAAATGTAAATGTAGAGGTGCCCTATGCGTATAAGGACGACATAGGACACATACATTACCTTCGAGATTTACCTAGGTACGTAGGTACTTAAGTCTACGCTTAGTGCTGGCCCCGATCGCGCGGCTCTGGATGGCTTTCGATCTTTGGACCCTTAGAGACCTTACGGCTTCGATCCCCTCAGCCCTAATATTGCTGGCCGCTTTTATGTCGGGTGATCTCAGCAGCTACGCCCTAAGACCTAAGGCTACCTACCTAGTCTCGGAATTTGCCGCGGAGGTCAGTTGACCTATCTCAAGCTCAAGTTGTTTATTTAACTTATTTTCAATCAGTGCCTGATTCGAAATGTTTTTGGTTCCTAATATGTGTAGCACGCTGAACTATGAAAACAACAACAACGAGCTCTATGCTGATCAATCATCCTTAAAGATTAAATAATATTTTTGATCAATTTTTGGCTTGAGAAATAAATTATGATTTCCAAATAAAATAAACTATCATACGAAATTTACCTATCAGTCCACTAAGATGGGAAGAAGTCCTCGACGTGTAGATGCCCGACCTAACCCTCGGTATAACCAGAAACCACTGGGTAGGTTTTCTCTATTTTAATTCAACGAAGAATTCACGGCCTATAGCCGGACAACAAGCAAAAAGAAAACGAAAACGTACGGACTATATCAACGTACGACTGGCAAACGAAAAAGCAAAAACGCCAGACTAAACTACAACGTTAAGTACACTGGCCTCAAGGACCATTACAGTAAATTAAACAAAGATCAATTTAACGTAATACTGATAAGCTTTTATCTCAGATCGAATGTTATCGATTACACAAGCGGTATGCATGAAACAATTACTATTATCATACACTTAACTCTATGCTACCGGACAAGTATCTAGATGTTTTTTATTATTGAAAATTTGGGGAAATAATGGGAAGACCGAAGGCATAGCCCACAGTGCACTATCATAGATAGCTACTAGTATTGGCTATGTTATGGCTATCGCGAACTGCTAAGGCAGGTTCGCCTATACGTGTAACTCTCGCAGTTACACTCCCCCACGTATAGAAAAAAAATTTGACACGAAGTGGAGAATTTTTTCGGGGTACACCAACGCCACTAGCGTCTACAACGCTTCTATAACTCGGCTCTCTGGCGTTCGCAACGCCTCTACTCTGGCGTCCGCAACGCCTTATCCTGAGCGAACGTGAAAAACGAAAATAAAAAGAACGAAAAAATAACAAATATCGATAACAAATAACGGTCAACGCATGACCTCGTTCGCACTCAGGAAAACTCTCGAGCAACACTCTCAATGGCGCTAGGGATAACTATATTGTTGCCCGAGTAATGATGAACTCCGGTCTTGGACAGTCCATCAGCTGTCCCATTAGCCTCCTTCAGTCCCCGGGTAATGAGAAAAATTTTGAATTGAAAAAATTTGTAGATTGGGTATAAATTAACCCCTTGTCCGTTAAAGAGTTAAGGTACCATAATAGTAACACCGCTAATTGAGCAAAAGACAAATTAAGATACGGAATGATAAGGCAAAATTATGCTGAGCAAAAATTAAAGACACTGACGAGTTAAAACACGAGGTAATGATAAAAACGAGAAAAAATGGCAAATTATGCGAGATAACTGGGAAAAATACGAGCACCGTCAAAGAAAAATTTTTACAGCAAGAGAAAAAATGACAAGAGAAAAAATACACAGGAAATAAACGATACACGAAGTCCTGGAATCCACATCAGGACGAAAAACGAAAAAATGGACGAAAAGCTGCTGGTCGAATTCGACGCCGTCGCAGAGTTCCAAAAGTTCTGTGCGTCGAACTTGTGAATTAATAACGATCCCGATAATTGGCCTTCGAGCCATACGATTTTCCGCGACGTCGTTGACGTTGAAAATATTCTTGATCCGATTCGGGTTCGCGACGCGTATTCGAACGCTCACGATACTGATATGGCGATTGCCTACGCCCGTACATATGTTGGCGTAAGCGTCGATGTGGATCGACTGGTCGATCGTCGTCCTCAAAATCGTCGTCGTCCTCGTAGTCATCCGCGTAACGACGCGGTATAGGTGGCGTCGGAGTAAATAATTGCTCCGGCGTAAAACCGTAAGTTCGTTCACGTGAAGGTTCGCGTGGACGCTGTTGTTGTTGCGTAACAGGCCACGGTTTGGGCAAAAGTGGACCGGGTCGAGGTTGTGGCTGATAGACCCCGGTGGCTGGTTGACTTTGTTCCAACGGTGAGTGATACGACTGATCCCATTGCTGACGTTGACGGGATTGTGACCGGCCCCGATGACTTCCGCGGTTTGACTGTGGCGGACGGCGATATTCATAAGGCTGCTGCTGTTGTGAGCGCAACAGATGACCAGCATCGGCCTGTGAATATGCCTTGGAACGCTCACGCAATTCGCGTGAATTGCTGCTGTTGCCGCGGTTGGGTCTGGGCGGTCGTGTGTATTGCTGTATATGTGGTTTTACGTGTGTTTTGCTGTTGTACTTGTGATTGTAAACAATGATGCGTTTGAGCATAGCGTTGCCAGGATGACTGCGGTTCTTGCCGCCTCGATCCCTTTTGGCCTAAACGCGCTTTCAATTTAGCTGCAACTTCAGCTTGAACAAGTCTTCTGACTCGTTGCTTTTCCAAATTTTTTAACTGACGCAAAGTGTGCTTGGATTTAGTACCATCACTAAGCGTTTGGGAGATAAATCGTCATCCTCAGTGGAGATTGATGGTTCTACATCAACCATATGCGCATTGTAGGGAATATCGGTTTGCAAAGAAAATACAGAGGCTGGTGTACTCGAACTGGTTGGTTTAGATTTTGGTTCGGTATCAGGTGCATGGACCGGGCCCAAAACTGAGTTGGCAATGGTC